>VUQH01058845.1:10356-24754 GCA_015106775.1 Etroplus canarensis
CTTTCCCTTTCACTCTTGCTGCTATCCTTCTGTCACAAATCACCCCTGACACTCGTCTCCACCCACTCCCCCTGCCTGCACTCTCTTCTTGTGATGATTGACCCCAGATATTTAAACTCATCCACCTTCACCACCTCTAATCCTTGCATCTTCACCATTCTACCTGAATCCCTCTTCAGACACATGTATTCTGTCTTACTTCTGATGACTTTTATTCCTCTTCTCTCCAATGCATACCTCCACCTCTCCACCTGCTCTCTACTCTCACCGCTATCTTTCTGTCCTCATGCATGTCCTACACTACCCTCACATACTTCTCTGCCACCCCTGACTTCCTCAAACAATATTACAGCTCCTCTCTTGGCACCCAATCATATACTTTCTTTTCTTCTGACCTTCTCTAGATTTCTTCATTAACACATGCAAAATTCACATCTGTAGTCTCCGCATGAAGCCATACTGCCGGTCGTCTCCTCTCTTCTTAACCTAGCTTCAACAATTCTTCCCCTTGTCTTCATGGTATGGCTAATCAGCTTTATGCCTCTGTAGTTAAAAAAAAACATTTAAAAAATTAAACTAATACTGTCAAAATTTGTGTTTCAATCCAGGCTCGTGATGAAGAGAAGAATCGTAGGAACAATACAGACAGCACCAACCAGGTTATGAAGGACCTGGAGGACCTGCTGCCAAACCGATCCCTCATTCCTCCTGCTCCACCAGAGCCTGGTCAGTACTGCATTCCAAACAGCTGCTAATGAACATTAAAAGTTAAATGCAATAAATGATAGTCTTGACTTCCATGTTCTTAGACTACAGACTGGGCTCTAACCATGTGTCTGTCTAAACAGAAAAACCACCAGAGCCAGAACCAAAGCCAACGAAGACAAAGCCTGGATCAGCTGGCAAAGGTGTTAACCTGCAGAAAGATGTGACACTGGCTTCACCCAATCCCAACGCTCGAGGGCCCGTAAACAGGCCACCTGGTCCCAGAGGACCTGGGCAAATGCCAGGTCCGGGTGCTGGACCAGGTCGAGGCCGTGGGAGAGGGCCCCCTCCGAGATAACAGCGTGAGAACTGATGTTTCTCTGGGCTTTTTTCATTCCTCAGACAATCTTTGTTCATTTCACAGCAGACACAAACAGGTTCAACAGACTTTAGTCCTTTACTAGGTTGTAACACTGAATAATTTGCATCAACAACATCTCGAAGTCTACTGGAGGTAATTTTTGGATATCCTTATCTCTTAACCTGAAGCCTACAGTACAGCTCTGTAGGGCAAGTGGCACCATGTTTAGCCCTGCTCGGCCCAAGTAGAATATCAGTTGGTGACTGTGATAAAACATACTACCATAAGGTACTACCTAAACTTGGTGTGTTTGGTATTGCTGTGTTTGTGTTGTTCACATCATGATAGGAAAAGATGAGGAAAAATGCTGCAGCTTGTCCTGTAATGGGAAACATAATATAAACAGAGATGGATTTCATAGGGGCATAAGTTAATGATGGATGAAAGAGTCAAACCAAATATTGTCACGTAGCTGATGGAGCTGTGTGCGCTTCAGATTTTATTTTTAGGGAAGTCTTTCTGAAGACTTGAAGGCAAACTTTTCCCATGTGTGTTTTTTTTTCCTGTCAGCTGCAATGATGGTACTCGAACAACACAACACGAATAAATCAGACTGTGCATCCAAAGTTCTTTAATAGATGCATTTGATGTCTACCAATAGACTGTATATAAAGAATGACTGTACCCACCCTGATGTTTTGAAGCCTAGGTTTCTGTGTTTTTAGCCATCACCAATTTGTTTGTTTGCTTTTGTCAAACTAGAGTAGGCGAGAGAGAAATAGACAACAAAATTGTTTCTGATTAGCTGGAAAATAATATTATCAGGTAATTTTTAGCATTCAGCAGTCTTCAGGTGATATTTAGTCCACCCTAAACTTCAAGGGAAGCTGGACTTTTAAACCAGACAAAAGAAGCTAACCAGATCTGTCATTTAATGAGAGTATGTTGATAAGACAAGACAAAACAGTCCTTTTTTAGTCCCACATTGGAGAAATTTGAACCATATACAGTAGCAAAGGCAATTAAGTATAATCCAAAAAACAAAAACTATTTACACATAATAATAATAATTTTAAAACAAAAGTTGTATGTGGTTTATTGTCATGATTTTGAAGATACTCCGCTCCACTACCACTGAGATTGTTCATATACTGAAGGTAAACACAGTGTGTTGTTATATCTGATGTCTGCTATAGATTTTCACTTTTTTCTTACATTTACGTCGACTTTGTAATAATACTATCAGTCTGACTTTCCAGTAACATGCTTGCAATAACATTCGTTTATTATTAGTTTATTATTTTAAGTCATTCTACTTTTGGTTTTCATGCACACTGTAAGAAATCATCTAGATTAACAGTAAAATACCAGCAGGGTAAAAAACTGTCAGAGAACTGTAAAAATTAACAATAACATACTGGGAATGCTGTTAATTTTACAGTTCTGCTTTTTTATTTGGCAGCATGTTACTGTAATGACACCATAGCCTACATTTACAGTGCATCGCTGTGTTATTATCAGGCCCACACGAATCTGCAGAATTCTGCCGATTTTTGGAAGAGTCTGAAGAGGTGCATGTTGCTAGGCAAATGTTTGCCATTCCCGCCTCCTGTTGCTGGTGTATGTTGCTGTGTGAAAAGGCTGTCCTGAAATCTTTATGATGAAAATTAAAGTGTTAAATTCCATAGCTTTAGTAAATTGATATTTATTTCAGCCTGCTGTAATGTTGAGAAAATTTTAGGTTGATTTATTGTTTTAAATAAATCAACACATTTCCTCAGGAAGCAGCGTACCTTCAGCTGCCCCCTCGTATTTTCCCCCAAGGGGCTGCCACAGTGGATTGATCGGCATTGGTAACTTGGCAGGGGTTTTACACCAGATGCCCTTCCTGACATAACCCTCCATGGTTAGAGGCGTTTGTGTCCCTACCTGGAATTGAACCAGGGAACTTTCGCCTTTAGAGCTAATGTGTAAACCACTACAAGCACATGATGATTCTTCTTTTTAAATTATTTTTTTAATTGATGATGTTACACGCAAAGAAACTGCAGAATTCCACAGATTCTCCCTAGAAAACCCTCAGATTCCATTTAGTCTTGGTTTTTATAAAGAAAAGGTGATGGAATAGAAAATTAAACATGTGTCTGTCCCAACTTTTTTGAGTGTGTCGCAGCCGTCAAATTTTAAATTTCTGTATATTTACAAAATGCAATTAAGTTGGTCAGTAAAGCTACTGAAAATCTTTTCTTTGTACTTTTGTCAGTTAAATAAAGCGAAACATGATGTAACGTGACAGATTTTTCTTTTTATTGCATTTTGGAAAATATCCCACTTGATGACCTGAAAATGGGGTTTGTAATACCATGAAATGAATAACAGTACATTGTTGCATTTCCTTCAGTTAGCAGTAGATCACTGGTAGCAGAATTGCTAATATGTTACTGTTAATTTTACAGATATCCTACTGTTATTTATTTTATAGTATGCTACTGTAATGACACCATTATTGCATTTTTTCCTTCATTTTACCCTAAATAACTTGCAACAGAGTTGCCAGTGCATCTTCTGCAAACCTAATTTGCAAGTTTTTACTTATTAATATAGTAAAAAGCTGTTTTTCTTTTTTAATTTGAACTATAACAGTGGCAGCAGGGTAACCATATGATCCCACAGATGAATGGGACAAACTCTGAGCTCAGCCATTCATTCATTCATTCATTCATTCATTTTCTTCCACTTATCCAATTCAGGGTCACGGGGGGCACTGGAGCCTAGCCTAGCTGTCACAGGGTGAAAGGCGGGGTCGCAGAGCCAACACACAGAGACAGACAACCATTCACACTCACATTCACACCTACGGTCAATTTAGAATCGCCAGTCAATCTAGCCCCTTTGCGTGTCTTTGGACAGTGGGAGGAAGCCGGAACACCCAGAGAGAACCCACGCAAGCACGGGGAGAACATGCGAACTCCACACAGAAGGGCCTAAGCTGGCAGGCAGCTGGATTCGAACCCGGACCCTCTTGCTGTGAGGCGAAAGTGCTAACCACCTGAGCTCAACCAAGTGAAAGAAAATTAGTTGACAACAATTAACAGTAAAATATATTCGTCACCCGTGGTTAGGATTCCTCTCTGTTAAACACTGCAGAATGCCGCAAATGCAGCAAAACCAGATGCAGTGTTTTTTATGCCATGCATTCTTCTCCTGCTCACTTACATTACCCGCACTGCAGCTCAAGGTGCCAGGCTCATGCAAAGATAAAAGGAGTGCTAAATCGGCATGATAAGTGAATCACATCAATGATCAGATCTATGTAACTGCACAAATAGAGCTCCTTTCCTCAGGTCAGCATTCGTGTGTGTTTGTCCTGTCTTCGGCCTTTAGCCTATCTGCATGAATAACAGGTTTGAATAAATACACACACAGAGTTAGAAAATAAGTCTGAACAGGACAGTCACCCAACCAGTCAGAGAGGCATATGACTCTGTCATCGCTAAGGAATTTCAGAGGTAGGAGATGATTGGCTGAGCCTCTGCAGGTGAAAATGCAGAGTGATGGGTGGAGACACTGCAGAGTGAGCTCAACACTGCAACAGCCACAGACTGGAGTGCGTGACCGGTCCTCAGCAGCACAGGTGAGGGTTTTTTTTTTTTTCCTGGATATGTAAACCACTTGAACTCCTGTTTTACTTATTGTCACAAGGGCTTCTTAACTGCTGAACCCTGGTGCAGAGAAAGGAAGGAAAGGTGCAGTAAAAAGGTAGCTTATTGAAGAAGGTGATAAGGAGGAGGTGGACAGTTGAGTCACAGAGCAGGGAAGCAGGTGCCAAAAGGAGGCAGAAACAGAGGTCAGGATTTAGATGACAGGTTGCAGAATAGATACTTGCGAGGAGTCCCAAAACACAGGCTGTGATTTGGCAGTGTGGTTGTGGCAGAGCGTTGTAGATGGTTGGATAACTGTGATGAGGTGCAGTCGGTGTGGCTCCTCCCTGACAAACCTGCTACCATTCAAACAATCAAATACAGAGAATAAGACAGAATGACACAAAAAGGGAGTGCCTGGTGGTTGCAGAGGCACATGTGACACCTTTACCTTTCCTCTCTTTGCAGCGTCAACTCTTGTTTCTGGTTTTAAACCCCTCAGCCAAGCAAAAATGTCATTCTTCAAAGATGTGAAGGACTTTTTCTCTCATGACAAGGACTCTGATAAAACTGTCAAAGTGAGTCATATCATCCAGATAATATTACACTTTTGATGCAGTCTGTGTACTTAAGTCTTTCAATTTCATGTGTTTACTGGGTTTCAGAAAGCTGTTGCCCTCCTCCCATCCATCGTCCAAGAAAACCTACAGGTGTCTCTGATAAATTCTGTATTTTGGTTGCTCTTCTAGGTGAAGGGTAAGGAGAAACCAGAGTATTATGGTACAGTCACTCCATACCCAAACTTCAATGCCAGCAGTGATGTTGAAGTCCTTCGGAGCGCCATTGAACGTAAAGGTGTGTGTGTGTGGAACTCACGACTCCATTGTCTTGTAGTGCTTTCATTAAAGCTGGTTAAAGTAAACCTGTTCCCCCACAGGGGTGGATGAGGATGTGATTATTGCTGTCCTGGTGAAGAGAAGCAATGAGCAGAGGCAAAAGATCAAAGCAGTCTATGAAATGAACACTGGAAAGGTGAGTATTTAAATTATGAGTGAGTCACGTATGTGCAAATGCAATAAATCAGCATGAGGCTGAGGGCAGCCCTAGGCTGCGGGAAAATATTACAATACTGAACGTTCACCCATCCCTGTGGTCTCAATACGTGGGCTTTTACAGATTTGCGAGACAAATAAAGAAGGCCTAAATGTTGCCATAGTAAAAATTCAATGCCTGAACACAAAGCAGTTAAACACTAAGTCAGCTGAACTTCAGGGATATCAATCTATTTGACAGGAAGCATAAACCGTTTAGAATTATTTCATCTGCTTTGGTCCAAATGCCACAGAGGTCTCTGCGACCATCCAAAGGCGTCCTTCCCCAGACCATCACTAACCCACCTGGTCGTGCTGGATGATGTTGCAGGCAGTGTAATGTTCTCCGCAGTGTCTCCAGACTGTGAATCTTCAGTGGGAGACCAGTGGTGTTCTCTGGAGGAGCTGTGCAGTGCCAGGCTGTGAGCACAGGTCCCACTAAAGGATCTTGGGACCTCATGCCACCCTCATGGAGTCTGTCTCTGGCAGTCTGGTCAGAAACATGAGTAGCCCATTGTAGGTCATTTTGTAGGGCTCTGGCAGTGGTCCTCCCGTTCCTCCTTGCCTGCTGCTAGGTTGATGTGCTTCTACAGCCCTGTCCAGCTCTCCTTTGTAATGGCATGTCTCTATGCTCTTGAGACACAGCAAACCTTCCTAGAGGAGCTGGACTACCTGCACAACCTGATCAGGGTTGAGAAATTGAGAGATGCTTGTGTCTTCAAGGCTACCTTCACATGGCAGGCTGATTCAGATTTTTTTTTTTTTCTTTCTGACATCTTGCATGGTTGTGCACGTTATAATTTAAATGCGATTATCATCAGACTCCACTGTGAACAGTCTACGACCCTGAAGTGACCCGCATGTGCAGAAGAAGATGTGACATCACACGCAGCATGCCGTATTTACTGAAGTAACTACGGATGCTACACATCAGTGTGTGTGTAAAACCTCACTTCCTTTCCACTGACTAGCCCCATCAACTGTGTCTGGCATGCTTGTTTTGACCATTGTTTGCATTTGATCTTGCCGCGTCTCGCCTCCTCCAGCGCAGATTTGTGACGCCTGTCTCACTTCAGTGAAAGAAAAGTCGGGTTAAATGCGACATGACCGTTCAGACTGAGGTTGCTTTGAAAAACTTTATATACATATCCAATTTAGGACCACATATCAAAGTGGCCTAAATCGAATTTGAAAAAATCTGATTTGTACTTTTCAGAGTGTCATAAAAAATCAGATATGGGTCACATTTGGGCCATTGTTGCCTGCAGGGTCAACATAGCCTAAGTAATCAATTTGATCTATACAGCACAAGTACACAACAAGTTGTCTTAAGGCACTTTATATTATTTAGTAAAGACCCTACAATATTTAAACTCCAATGATCAGATGGTTCCCCTTATGAGCAAGCACTCTGCAACAGTGGGGAGGAAGAACTCTCTTTAAACAGGAAGAGACCTCCAACAGAACCAGGGGAGAGGCAGCCATCTGCCTTGAGCATTTCAGTGAAATTCTGGTATTTTTAATTCTGGTTGCACAGCTTCGTCTTTCCACTCAAGGCCACGATGACACTGAACAGTTGTCTTCATGTAGGTCATTCCTGTGTGTTGCAGAGGCTGAGTGAAGATCTGAAATCAGTTCTGCGATCAGATTTAGAGCACATCTGTCTGGCACTGCTCATGACACCAGCTCAATTTGATGCCTACCAGCTGAGGAAAGCCACAAAGGTACATTAAACGTTTTTTTTTTTTTCTGCTGCTTTATCTCTAGATGAGTTTCCTCATCATTCAGATGATATGTAGAGTATGTTTAGGATTGAAGTTTTGATGGTAGGAGCTGAACCGGCGCTCTCAAATGTTAAAATGGGCGAAGGGGGGTAAGGGTACTGCGGTTTGTAAGTCTTCCCCAATATTAGTTTTGTGCCACAGTTAAAGCGAAGCTTAATACAGTGGTCTTTATAAACAGGTAAAATAAATTACTATTACTTCCAGTTTGTAATTCTTTTTGAAAGACCATTTTCTTGCCATTTAATGATTTCATAACTTCTGTAATTTTATTTATTCCAACAGCAATTGGGCACAGATGAGGAAGTCCTGACCGAGATTTTGGCAACAAGAACAAACCAAGAGATTCAAGAGATCAAGAAAGTCTTCAAAGAAGGTTTTGTCACAATCGTACTGTATGAGGGCACTTTCTATTGGGCTTAATGCTGAAATTAAGTTTTTGCATTTTACACAACAACTTAGATATTTAGCTGGCACTCTCGGTTGTCTCCAGTGTTACAGTTAAGCAACATTTAATTGCTAGAAAGCTAGACTTACTGCAGTCAGATTGGACAATTATACTGTTGTGAAGTCTTATCTTCCTGTAAAATTCTCTTGATCCCTCAGAGTACAAAACGGAGCTGGAGGACGTTATTAAGGGTGAGACCAGTGGCGACTTCACCAAGACCCTCCTGGCCTTGCTAAATGGGAAGAGAGATGAGAGCACTCGAATAGATGATGATCTTGTCGTGAAGGACACAAAGGTAAAACCAGGAAAATGAAGTTTCAAACTTTTTTTTATGCCAGTAGTGAGCTATAAATATTTTATATTTCAACAAAATGTGAAAAGACAGCACTGAATGTTTGGCCACATATCAAACTGTTTAAAGTCGTTTTTAAGACCCATAAGCTACCTTATGTGGATGATCAAGTACAGTGCTAAATTATCAGTTAACATTATCTATAAACTATATACTATAGTATGCAGTCACTAGCCACTTTATTAAGTATGCTTTGCGAGCTCCTGGTTGGACCTCGTTTTGCTTTCAGAACTGCCTTAATTCTTCATAGATTCAGTAAAATGTTTGAAAACTTTCTTCGGATCTTGGCTCATACTGACAAGATGGCGTCTCACAGCTGCAGAAGATCTGTCAGCTGCACATCCATGAGGAGAAGCTCCCGTTCACCACATTCCAAAGGTGCTCTATTCCATTGAGATCTGGTGACCGTGGAGGCCATTTGAGTGCAGCGAACTCGATGTCATGTTCAAGAAACCAGTTTGAGATGATTTGAGTCTTGTGACATAGAAGCAGTCATCAGGAGATGGGTACACTGGTCATAAAGGGATGAACATGGTCAGCGATAGTAAAGTCCAACATCCAATATCCCCCATACTGTTTCACCACCAGTTTAAATTGCTGATAAAGTGCAGCATGGATCAATGCTTTCATGTTGTTTATGCCAAGTTCTGACCCCAACATGTGAATGACGCAGCAGAAATTGAGGCTCATCAAACCAGGCAATGTTCTTCCAGTCTTCTACTGTCTAATTTTAGTGAGTCTGCACAAAATTTAGGCTATTTCTTGTTCTTAGCTGACAGGAGTGATACCCTGTGTGGTCTTCTGCTGCTGTGGCCCATCTGCTTCAACGACTCCTTGGTTACAGTCAGTGGTTATTTGCATTACTGTTGCCCTCCTATCAGCTAGAAGCAGTCTAGGCCATCCTTCTTTGACCCCTGGCATCAACAAGGCATTTTCTCCCAAAGAACTACCGCTCACTGGATGTTTTCCCTTTCACTGACTATTCTCTCTAAACCCTAGAAATAGTTGTGCAGGAACGTCTCAGCAGATTGGCATTTTGCGAAATACTCAGACCAGCCCATCTGGCACTAAAAACCATGACACGTTCAAAGTAATTTAAATCACCCTTCTTCCTCACTCTGATGCTTGGTTTAAACTTCAGTAGATTGCACTGATTGTGCCTACATGCCTAAAAGCACTTAGCTACTGCTATGTGATTGTCTGATTAGATATTTGTGTTAAGTAGTTGAAAATCTGTACCTGATAAAGTGGCCAGTAAGTGTCTGCTAAGTGTCAAACTAATAAAACACTGGTATTTCACTCACCAAAGCACAAACTTCTTTGACAGTCAGTACTACAAGCCAAGCTATAACATTTGTGTATTTAATTCCATTAAACAGCACAAACACGGAGGTCCAGCTCAGTGAAGGTGAGGCCTAGCATACACAATTTGGCCTTGCTTCCAGTGGCCACTATTGCAACTGCAGTTTCTACAAGTTCTGTGCTGGCTTCATTTTTTTTTCCAGCACCAGAGGCTGCCAATATAGGTCACAACTGTTGGTGTCAATTTCAAAAAGAAAACTTGAGTCATTTCCTGACACGTAAATTTGGCAAAGGAGGAAATGCTACATTTACTGGCCTCTATGTGGGGACAGGGGGAGGTGTTGATGAATAAGATATGTCAGGCTTTTGATACATTACTTGTAGGTGGACTAGTTGTTGACATTATTAAAAAGTACAGGTCACTTTCAACACTAACTGCTAATGCAGTGTTACACTCTTGTGTCTGCAGACGCTGCTTAGGTTATGTGAGGAGAGCCCATTCAACGTGTCTGCCTTCATTGAGATGATGACCCAGCGCAGCTATCCGCACCTCCGTAAAAGTGAGTTCTTGAAATGATTTGACTCACCACACACACCTGGACAAACGGGTGGAACCACATTTGTTCAGGTAGCAAGCTGAACACGCCCGGCAGTGTGGGAACAATGCAGAGTCAGTCTGGTTTTTAAATATGAATTCATATTTTATTATCTATAGAACCTATACAGATCTCCTGTGAAGGTCACAACCTTTTTCCAATGTGGAAATGGTTTGTTTACATGTTTACATTCTTCCTGCTGCATTCTACATAAGACTAGTATCTAGTATGGGGAGTAGTAAGTATCATGAAATCCAAAGGTCCCCTCAGAACTGCTGTTGTACACAGTAATTGCATCCTCACTGTGTTATTTTGTCCTTTAACACTTCAGTCTACTGCTTACTTGGTCAGTTAAGAAATCTGGATGTTTATGTCTCCAGATATTTTCAAACTGCTTTAAGTTCCTCCGCTGTGTATATATGCTACAAATATTCTCATAAGGTTTCAGACTGATAACCCATAAACAACTGTCTTTTGTTTTGTTTTTTTGATCTGGTAGTATTGGAGGCATATGGCAAGCACACTGATGTCAAACTACCCACAGTCCTGAAAAAAGAGCTGAAAGGAGACACTGAAGACTGTCTCATTGACCTTGGTAGGTTGTTTCTGCCATTACCAACTTATCTAGTTTTAAAGACTCTTCTGTTCCAGGCCAATGTTGGTCCTGTAGTGAGATCAAAAGCCATCTTTTGAGGAGCTGCATGTTACCAGTCCTGCGCATTGAGGTTGGGGGATATTTAAGACTGCTGGAGTGCTATAGCCTGAACATGACTTTCTACATGATGAGCTATAACACAGCTGTTAGGCAGAGCAGCATCTGGACTGGTCCCAATACATTTTGTAACCATTTGTCTCTCTCTTTGATGTCTAGTGAAATATGTCTGGAACACACCAGCTGTCTTCGCTCAGAAGCTTGTTAAAGCTATGGAGGTGTGTATAAATATGTCTGCTACCCTGTGTGTGAGGGGAGGGTTCTTTCATTCACATAAATGTATGGGATTTATATTCTTTAAAGGGAAGGCTCAAGGCTGTAGGTAATTGCTCTTGTGGATATCTTAAACTCTAAGCAGCTTGAGTGCTCGCATTCTGAAAGCACTACAGCATCATCTACACCATAAAAAGGCATTAAAAGATACATGTGTCCTCAACTTGAGAGTTACCCAATTTACCTTTATTTAGATGGTGATCCTGTGATCCATTCACTGCACAGTCACAGGAACACTAGTTTTTACCTCCATCAAAGAAGTGCTCTTTTCAGTTCAGTTTCTTTGCAGGATTATGCAAAGTTACAGAATGACCGGCATGTATATTATACCAGTGGTGGGACCTAGCCCAGCTTGGAGTTGATTAACTTGTGCAGTTGATCTGGATCCAGGCTGGAAAACAGCAATTCGAGGATTGTTCAGCCTTGGTGGAGGTATGCAGTCTCTGACTGCTCTTGAATTAACATTTGAAAAAGAACACTGTCACGAATTGCAGCAAGAGTCTGAGCATTTTGTTAACAGCCAAAACCTTTGCATTATTCTTTGCTACATAAAACTCTGAAAAAAACCACATCATACATCGACAAATGAAAATCTAAACACAACATAACCGTAATATAAGGACTGGAACTTTTACATCAACAGTCTCAATAGTCCTTGTCTTTGCCATTGTGCAAGTGTTTGACACTGGGGAAATCAAGTTAAGATTTTATTTTTAAAAAACTGGACAACTACACTTGGGGCCCTTTTATAAGGTGCACCTTGCTTGTATCAGGTTGTGCCCCCTTTTGATTTCAGAACTGACTTAACTATTGATGGCATGGGTTCATCGAGGTGTAATATTGGTCCATATTGACACGATGGCATCACAAAGTTGCTGCAAATATGTCAGCTGCACACCCATGATGAGAATCTGCCATTCTAACACATCTCAAAGGTGCTCTGTTGGATTGAGATCTGGTGATTGCAGAGGCCATTTGAGTACTTTGAACTCACTGTCATGTTTTGAGATAACTGGAGGTTTGCAACATACTGCTGGAAGCAGCCATCAGAAGAGAGGTACGCTGAGTGGCATCCGGTGTAAAATCTTTGCCAAATCCAATGCGGATTCATAATACATAATCAAGAAAATATCCCCCACATGACTACACCGCCAGAAGCCTGAATGATACAAGACAGAGTGGTGATTAGAGTTTCAATATGATGTGCGTTCAGAGATTCTCTTCTGCACAGCTTGGCTGCATCAAGTGGTTATTTGAGTTACTTTTACTTTCCTATCAGCTTGAAGCAATCTGACCATTCTCTTCCGGAATCAACAAGGCATTTTCATCCTGAGAACGGCCTCTCACTGAATCTTTTCACTTTAAACCCTCAAGATGCATGTACAGGAAAATCCCAGTAGATCCCCAGTTTCTGGGATACTCAGACCAGCCCGTGTGGCACCAACAATCATGTCAAGTTCAAAGTCACTTAAATCACCTCTCTTCCCCAATTTGATGCTCACTTTCAGCAGGTTATACTGACCATGTCTACATTCCTATATGCACTGAGTTGCTGCCATGTGACTGGCTCATTAGGTCTACCTAATAAAGTGGCCACACTGGCCAGTAAGTGTATGGTCTTCTCTATGTAAGCAAAAAATACATAAAAGTGAATATAAGTATCATAAATTAAGCAGAAGGTTCTAATTATCAAACACTGCATTTATATTATTTTAAAAATGACACGCTTGGATTCTGCCTGAGACTAAAAACAAAACTTTGTTCTATAAACTGGATAAACTAAAAACTCTGAGAAAGATCCTGTGCATTTTGTGCTCATGAGGCTCAAATTTACATTATCCACTTTGCGAGCCCACCACTAAAATGATGCTATAAGCATCTATGCAGATATTCTGCTGTAATTTAAAGCCCCCATGGAATAAAGACTCTGTTTTTACACTCGTCTTTTTTTTTAAGGCATGCTTGGAACTGCAGATGACACTATACAAATTCAAGGGTTTGTTGTAATATGCTGCTTTCATATGTAAATTGTACCTAAAAACTGTCTGCTCTGAAAAAAGGAGGATTTGTAAACGATTTTCTGCTCAGCAGCTGAGTCTCAAATGGAGCTCAACTGTGAAGTCTTTTGTCTGGAGAAAACATGGCTATCCTTGGAAAAACTTTACTGTTCCGTAATCGAGGCTCGGCTCTGTTCTCGCAGAACCCGGGCACATGTGAGAGGACGCTGAACAGGGTACTGGTGAGTCGCTCCGAGGTCGACCTGAAGAAAATCAAGGAGGCCTACTGGACCTGTCAGAAAAGAGCCTTGCATGACGACATACTGGTAAACTCATTTCCAAATGGCCGTTGTTTTTACCATTTAAGAACAGGCAGAAATGACAGTGCAAAGCATCTGAATATTTCCACTAACAATATCTTTGTTTCACAGAAAGAAACCAAGAAAAACTATCAGAAAATCCTGGTTAACTTGTGTGGAGCTTTTTGAAATTCTTCTCTCACCGCATCGCTTTGGAGATCGAGGCCAGCTTATTCCACTAAACTGTCACAACTTTAACATCACTGCTCTGTCTCACTGGGTGTAAGCTCTAATAAAGCAGTTTTCCCATCAACAAAAGAAGCATCTCATACCGTCTTTGTACTGAAATGTTTGCCTTACCTTTTTATTTTAATGTCTTTTGATCAGAGGAGGGTGTCATATGTTAAATGCGGATTTTAGTTATTTAAAAATGTAGATGGTAAAATAGGGAGGCAAACCATCTTTTCAAGCTTAAAAGCCATTATGACTTCCTAGCATTAACCAGTTCATTGGTTAATGTTAAACCTAATCCATCTAGGATTAGGTTTTTGGGATTGGTTAACATCCACGCCTTTTTTAAATTTTTTTTATTTTTCTGACTGTATGGAAAACCCCAAAAACTCCTTATGCCAGTTTCCACATACAAGAAATGCTAATAGGGTTGCCTCATTATATGCATATAAACTTTTTTTCCATTTTACTATAATGGTTATATTAAAACCAAATTGGTTTACAAATTCGCCTTACCAGCAAAAGGTCCCTGGTTCGATTTCAGGTGGAGACACAAGCCCCTCTCACCGTGGAGGGCTGCGTCAGGAAGGGCATCTGGCAACCCCTTGG
>VUQH01058846.1:0-19092 GCA_015106775.1 Etroplus canarensis
CTAGGGTTTGATCTTAGCCTAGCACGGACACCCGCCCGCTTTCCGCGCTTTCGCTTCCTCGAGCACCGCTTGCGATGACGTCTGTCCCAGCCACCGGCGTCAGGTAACGCCGAGGACTGAAGGTCTGGTCCATGTAGCAGGCCGAGGTCACGAAGTTTGCAGAGAACTTCATCGTGAAGGTGAGTGGCTGCATGGTCTCTTAGCTGGAGTATGGTCTGGCGGTTGTAAACATGGACACCGTTGTCTTTGATGTCCATGCACTTGAGAGTCGGGCGCTAAACAAGGATAATTACACGGATATAATGGTAATATAAGCACCATTGTGGCTCCTGAAGTGGCCGCTGCGTGCTATCGCCGCGCCGCCATTGTGGTAATTGTGGTGAAAAGGTAGAATGGAGTGAAAACACTGTGTTATTGAGAAAAGTGGGGTGTTTCTTAACGTACCTGCAGAAGAAAGGAAGAAAAGAAAAGACTGGAAATGGAAGAGAAGGGTGGACCAATAAAAAGAGTGAATGGCTCTTTCTTAGGCTGAATGTGTAGCGAACATATATTACTTTCTTTTCATCTGACCTGATGCTTCTGTTTTTTCTATAAAAGGCACATCTGAACAACCATGACTTACAGCAGTAAAAGTTGATAAAGCTGATTAATACAACATAGAGGCAGGCAACAGGGAAAATATTAACAGTAAAAATAACAGAACTAAGGATAGTATGGCATTATTAGGCATTATTACTGTGGAGAAAGAGAAAGGCGGATGAATGAATAATAGACTTGGTTTAATACTGCTACCTCATTCGGTACTGGTGAAGCCAGAAGATAAGCACTCTCTGCTGAATATTTAATGGCTGGAACTAAGTGACTACCTGCCTGTCTGTTTGACTGACAATTTCATTCTGCTGCTGACATTGATGGCAGAATTGTAATGCTACCTGAGACAGTGAAGCACACACACTGCACATCATATATTCATATACAGAGCATATGCATGCACAAGAGTTATTATATTATTATTATTATTATTATTATTATTTATTAAATATTAATTATTATTTTTTATTTTTAAGTTTTCTTTAAAATTGACATTAAGTTAGCCATTTGAAATCTGATACTTAAGACTAAGAGCCATGATAGAAGCAGCTGAGAGGCTGTACTCACTCATGATGATTGTTTGGTAAACTGCTAACCTTCATAATGGCAATGCTAAAATGTTAATTTTAAGCAGGTATAATGTGTTCAATAGTTACCTTTCTACTCTAGTGAAATTTGAGAAATTGTTATAAATATACATAATGTGTTTCACAGGCAAACCAAAAACAGGGAGCAAAAAAAAAGTTCATGGGTCTAGCAAAACAGTTTAGCAGTTAAAACCCTCTGGAGTCTAGGGCATAACCTGTTGTTTTTGACTACTTTTAATTTTACCTTTATATTTCACTTTAACCTACCTATTTCACCTTAATGTTTACCTTGTCCTGTTGGTGCCATTCTTTTCAGAAAAACCTCACTGTGTAACTTCAAAGTTGTTTTTTTTCCATTTTGACATACTGTATTAACACATTAGATCTAAATCCAAAAATCCAAGTAGGAAAAAGCTTGGATTTTTTACCCTGAAAATCACAAACATGTTTAACAATCCATTTTTATAACTTAAAATGAAAATATAAAGTGTAAATTTCAAAAACTTATATAGAAATCTATCACACAACAAAGTTACAACAACTTTTTACTTAAAATACAAACAATTTCTCAGGCATTTTTGGCCAGCTATTTACAACTATTTAAGAAAATTTCCACCTGAGATTAATAAAGGATTCCGATCCTGATTATGAGTTACAAAACAATCAGGTGTCACAATGCGATGCCACACAAATTACCTGTACCACTCCAAAAAAGTTTCTGTCCACCACAACACATAACGAAACATCAAATGCCTGACGCTTCCAGGGTGTCAGGCTAGTATCTGAAACATCTGTGACAATGGGCACAGGAACGTGATCAGCTCCTAAGCATTTTAACACACAAAACAAAATAAAAAATTACTACACCACGCACTATGCACTAAATCTCTCAAAACTCACTATAGCTATCTTCATCTCTTTCGCTGCCATCACTCCCAAAACTTCCCCTTCTTTCTCAGCAACCAAATGCCATATTATTTTTGATTGGTTGATGGGGTTCATTTTTCAATCAATAGGATAAGGGGGTATGTTTTTTTTTCTTGCAAGCACATTCAGCTTGCAAGAACTTTTACCGTTACTTCCTGTACCAAACACACACCAAACGCTCACCAAACGCTCACCAAACACTTAAAAAAATCATTTTATTGATTACAAGTCTGGTTTTACTTGGCCTATCATCACAATTTTAAAACTAGTATATGGTTTGAAGTCTCCACTTTTGACACAAGTTGAAAAGGAGACTCATCTTACAGTTAAGTGATTTGTGGTCATATGATTTGTACATGGAGGCACATCCATTGACTCCAGAGGGTTAAGCCCAACGGCAGAGCAAAATATATAGATCTCTCCAGAGGTAATTTAGGATACAGAACAGAGTTGAGAGACCTCTGTGGAGGTTGAAGAGAAGGCCAGAGACAGAGAGGAAGCTGCAATCTCCTAGGTGGCTGAACGAGAGGGTGGCAGCTCCAACAGTGCTGCTCAGGAGGCCGATTTGGAGGCCGGCAATGGCAAAGTAGGATGGAGGCTGGTGACAACAAAGCAGGAACCACCTCTCTGGCAGCAGATGTGGAGGATGGTGACAAAGGAGCAGAAGCCACCTGTCGAGCAGCCGACATGGGGTTGGCAACAATGGAAGAGCTGCCCCAAAGGGAGAGCAGCAGGCAGATGAGGAGGCAGAGTTAGGAGCTGATGGAGAACCCCTTGTGTATATATGCCAGAGTGGTTCAGGCACAGAGTCAGATGGCACAGGTATCAAGGGCATAGACACGGGAGAAACTAGTTGCTCTAGCTTAGAAGACACAGACACACAGTAAGCTAGCACATCAGACTTGAGAAACTGAAGCACTTGGGGAGTTTGCTGACTAGATTCAAGACACTCAGACTTGGGAGACACTAGAACAGAGATAGCTATCTCACCAAACTCAAGATGCTCAAATACGGGGATAGCTAGCTGACCAGACTTGAGAAGCTCAGATACAGGGGATAGCTAGCTAACCAGACTGAGGACACTCAGATACAGCTGTCAGATGTGAGGGTAGCTAGCTAATCAGACTCAGGAAGCTCAGATTTGGGAGACCCAGGAACAGAGATGGCTAGCTGACCAAACTTAGGAAACTGAGGCATGGCGAAAGCTAGCTGCCCATAAATAGGAAACTCAGACTTAAAGGACGCTAGGTGTCCACAACCAAAAAACGCAGAACTAGGGAAAGTTAAATGCCCTGACACAGGGAAAGCTAGCTACCCTGGCACACTAAAAAAGGAAAAAAGATTCAAAAGACTCTGAGGAAGTTATCTGCCATAGCACAGAAGACCTGGAAGGAAATTCAGACTTTGAGAGAGCTAGCTGCCCTAACACAGGGAACTTGGACTTGGAGGGAGACACTGTAGTGGCCCAAACACATGACACTCGGGTTTAAAAGGAAACTATTTGCCTAAACACATGAAATTTGGACTCTAAGGGCACTAACTGCCCAAACTCAGAGAACCCAGAAACAGGAAAGGCTAGATGCCCTGACTTGGGAAGCACAAACTGTAGGAACTCAGACTTTGGAAACTCAGAATCAGGGAGAGCTGGCAATGCAAACTCAGGTGCGACAAACCTGGTATCAGGAACATGAAAGTCAAACTCTAAGTCAATAAGCAAAGGGAGCTAATTTAGATATAGGCTTAAACTCAGGACAAGAAACAGGTGCTAGAGAAGCAGGTTCTGACACCAAGGCAGAAACTAGGGTATCTAACACAAACTCTGGTTCTGACTCTGGGGGCACCAGTCCCCACTCTGGACTCACTGGCTCTGATGCTAAAAGCTTGGGGTCATGATTCACAGTCCCTTTGGACTCTTGGACAGCAGGCACAGAGATTTGAACCTTGGGCTATGGACACACAATCTCCGGGGGTGTCTTGGAGAGCTGGCATGGTGACTGGACCCTCAGGCTCTGACACTGGATGCTCCAGACACTAGGGTTCAGGGCCTGGACACTCTGGGCCCACAGATGCTGGCTCTGACTCACAATGATGTGGGCACCATTTTTTCCTGGGAGGGGACTCTGGTTCCAGAGAAGCTGCTTGGCTGGCTGCAGGATTGGGCAGCTTATGCTCTGAAGAGCCAGGCAGACAGGTGAGCTGCATTTCAGAGAGGCAGAGGAGCTGGGCTGCGGCGTCAAGCTGGGTGACAGCAAAAGAGGAAGAGGTAAAAACCCTGTGTCAGAAAATTACTCTCCACACTAACACCTCCATCCTTAGAAAATGAGCTGCATGCCACAACTCCAACAAATAAGGAATAGTTCCCAGCCAGACCTTGGAACTACAGATATCCAAAATGACTATGAGATTAGTTAGTTTTGGGAGTGGGCCTGAGGTGTCACCTACTTCTCTAGCAAATCTTTCTAGGCAGTTCTTGGTTTCCCAGAATTCCAGAAATGAACAGGAGTTCCCCAGGTCCATTTTAGGGTCACAAGACACAATACATAAAAGATAACAAAATCCCACAGCAAAACCTTCGGGCCACAACATATTCTGTTACTTCATGCAACATTTTACCTAGTGCAATAGTGAATACTAGTATTACTGAATACTCTTAAAAGAGAGGAAAACTCTTAGTATATACAGCTGGTCAATTTTCATTGTGGTAGTTTCCATCATACTCAGCAAAATACGAAAAGCTTGGGACCTTCTGGTAACTTGAAACTTCACATGAATTGGTTTAAAGCTAGACTTTAGAAAAGTGCCTGTCCTGCAGAGCTAATCACAATGTGGGACATTGTCCTAAGATATGGGAGAGGGGGCACAGGGGGTAAAAATGCAGTGCAGTCCCACATCAGAGGGACGTTTTGTCAACCTACATCAATAGGATTTGTGAAGCAACCTGGGTGTTACTTACAATATTGAGATGCACTTACTAATATTTCAGGTAAACAAGCAAACCTCACTTAAATATGAAAACAGGTGGAGCTTTGACAACTAAATTTTATTGCTGAATGCTATTATATGAATAGTATATACAAAGAAGTAAAGCATGTGTTCTCCTCTTATTTCAACCCCCATTCCACCTTGTCACCACTTTCCCTCATTTGCCTGCTCACTGCCCTTACTGGGTCATCTCCATCTCCAGTCTCCATCGACTCTCATCTTTCAGTAGAATCATCTCCCTAAAATCAACTCAAAATAACTTTTCACCTCCAAATTCTTTCCAGAGACATCTGCTACCTCTCGGCGCCCTTTTGAGAGAACCCCATTCATATTTGATTCACGTCTGAGTAGAAATGGCAGTAATGTCTCCTGTAATCGTGATGAGTGTAATCAAGCGGGCTTTTGATGGGCTAATGCTTGGACGCGCATACCACTAGTGTGTCAAGAGTGATATTTTATTTGGCAGTTGTGTCACGTTTTTCTAAAAAGCTTTTCTTTGATTTCCAGACAAAAAGCTCATAAGATTCAGTTGACATTTGTATCAATTCTCCTTTTGTTTGCCATCTTTCTGTCAGAGCAGGGAAAAAGGTTCAGTCTCTGAAAACAGATTTCTTTAATCTTCCAGTTTATTTTTTTTATATATGTACTTTACAGACTCTATTTTGGGGACTATGTTATGTGTTTTGACTAACATTTTTATTTCAGCTTGTTCCATAGTATATAAACTGTTCTCATCTTATCTGTCAGTCTGTATTCAAATTGAAAATAATTGGAGAACACTTTCAAACAGGCATGTGTACAGTAAACGCACAGTAGAGAACTGAAATAATGGAGTAAATATCTTTCATGGATGGGGTTATAAGAATGCAATATACAGAAAATAGCAATTTTTAGGCCAGTTACACAGACTGCTTCATTTACTTCTTTTTCTCTTTATTTTATTTTTTCTTTTTATTACTTGCAATAGTGCAAAATAGTTTATCCATTTGTATTTCTTTTTTATAAAGTGTATTTACAATTTATCCTATTCTCCTGTGGCCTTGCTGCACAGCATGCAAGAATCATTTTGGAATTACCCCAAACCAATGGCATATTATTAAAAAGGAGATATTCTTACAGGCAAAAAAGGGTCTGCGATGACTGTGGGAGAATGGGAATGGTGGGAAAATGTAAGTGCTGAAATGGCTTTAATGTGTCATATAATCGCAACAAGTGTGAAATCAAGCGGGTTTTGATGGGCTAACTGTTAAAGTGCTCCCCACTCACATGTCAGGAGGAATATTACATTTGGCAGCCTTGTCACGTTTTTCGTAAAAGCTTTTTTCTGGTTTGCTGACAAAAAGGCGCTCTCGAGAACTTGACGCCATTTACATCCATTTCCTTTTCACTCCAGTATTAGGGAGGAGGCTTCAGCCATGTAGATCTTTAAGACCCAACCTCCATTGATCTGGGATGGGAATCTATGCTAAATCAGTGAGAATTTTTTAAATTGGCTTTCCTTCTTCCTGCACAGGCATCAGCTTCCTTTGCAGCAGCTATTTAAAAAGACTCACAGGAACAGTTCTGAAATGAGTTTATTCCATCCAAATTGTTTCTCCATGAAGCCCCAGGCAACATGTCCTGTGTATGTATCTGTATGCACATGACTTTTTACATGCACACATGTAAGTTCTTGTCTGCATGCAGGCTACGGATCTTTCTAATCAGACCTGACACAGGACCAGAGGCCCCTTATGTCCCCCACTAATTTCAGCCTCACCAGCAAACTCTCTCCACTATTCCTTCACCATCCTGAAAAGGGCCAGAATGGGGCTCCAATCAATTGACTCTGATGATAAATAGCTTCCAGAACCATGCCAAGATGATTATTTCTCACCCATACCCTGTGTAGGCTCAAGTGAAATGGGCCGAGCTGAAAAAGCAGGATGGTGGTTCATTATGTATGGGTTAACACATTTTCATACATCGATATTCATCCACACATATGCAGCAGAGCAATAAAGCTAAAATTCGTAGTTATTCTAGCAGCATGTGTGCCATCATAACCATAAAAATTAATGCTTTGAAATGTACACCTGCAGAATTATTATGTTGCATACTGACTTGTTCTGTCAAAAAAGCCATTATTTTTTATGGAATAAACTGATTTTGAAACTCCTAAAATAAATGGAGTTTTGAGTTTAAAATTCCATGAGTGGATGTAAGTTTAAAGATAGCCCAAGCGAACTTGAAGGCTCTAGCTTAAACAAACTCAGGATGCCAGGTGATGTCAGGAGAGTGTGGGTCTTACAACACATTTCCACCAGGGATCAGGTAACTTCTCATTATCGTTAGTTAAATTCTTGGATATCCTCCTTAAGTTCACCCACGCTGATTAGATAATTATGTAGCGAAGTCCAGCCTGACCCTGAAAGATATACTACATCCGTTTTCTATGAACAAAAAAACATGCTGTTTTTTATCCATGAACAATAAATTCAATATTACTGACACTACGAGGGCCCATCATTCAACACTAGCTCTCCTTTGAAATCTTATCTACTAAATTTCCAGTGATTTTTGAAACCCAGCCACTGCAATTGCTAAAAGTTTCGTGTATTCCTGCAACACCCAAAAATGACCCAGGCAAGACTTTTAAATCATCTGCTTCACTGAAAAGAATGACATGTTTACAGAAAGAGTGAATGAATTTGATCTTAAACTCTATGTGAGGCTGTAAATTATTTTCTTGCACTGACACATAGCTAACATCTGCAATGATTTTCCAAATGGGCCTATGGTTGCAAACTGGGGTTGTTCACCTTTGTGAACCTTTCTTCTCTTTCTTGCACTTTTTGCTGCCTTGTTCAGCTTGTTGGTAAAGATGTTGATGAAGAATTATGTGGTGTTTGTTTTAGTTGGGAGCTAGAACATATTTCATGGTGTTAAGGTCACAAGGCAAGTCAAATTCGATGTGGCGAGGAGAGGAAATATGAGCCTTTAAAGCTCTTAAAGTGATTCCCCTCACTGTCTTGGCCTCGGGACTAGACTAGACTTGTTTCAGCACAACAAACTGAACAAGACCCAAAGCTATACATCGACAGGAAAGTGATTTGTGAGTGGTTGTTTTGGACAAAATGATCACAAAGCAATACAGGGCATAAAATTATTGTTGGGTGTTTTATGCAAGATCAAACAATGTGACTAGAGAAGGAGTTCAGTGATTAACACTGGCAACACTTGCCTGCTGTAGTCTGATCTTATTGTTTCTATACATAGATGGCTATAAGTACAGGATGCTTTTTACATGTTTAAATCTGCTTCTGAATAGAACTTTTTTCTACTTAAGAGTTACTTGTAGGGACCTTCAGAGTGATAAACACCCACTAATCATAAGAAGACAAAAAAATTAACCATATCTGGGAAAGCGCAGTTGGGATATTCCTGCTGCAAGCATCACAACGTCACTTAAATCAGTGGACTAGTTTAAAGGAAACCCATCCAGGGACTTTATAAAGGGCAAATAAGTAACTGTAGTGTAGTAACTGATTTCTGTGTGCATGCAGAACCACTTGTGCCCATTTTGGCCTTTGTCCAAATCAACTCAGCTGAGTTCTCACAGAAGGAAGAGAAAATTGCCCCAGTGATCTCTATACAAGAGAGATTCAGTGTTACTAAGAAGAACAAATGTCAAAACAGCCCTGATCCTTACAACCCATTAGTTGTTTTTCTTATGCCCTCAAGTGAGAGCCTTGTGGTCAGCTCATTAAGAGATTTCACACGTGATCATATTATACATGTATGAGTATTTGGGGGCCATGTATGGGAGCCTTTTTCTTCACTCTCTCCATCTCTGGCTTTCTTTTACATCTCTGTCTGCTCTCTGTCTCTTTCACCTCATCACCTCTCAGTGTCTTGCCACAGAGAGGGAAGGAAGCCATGAAGACCATCACAGCTTGATTTGTTTAAGAGGCTGAGTTTCTCTGTAAGGTGTCTGCTATTATCTGTATGCATGTGCACCTGTGGTAGACAAAGAATCAGTAAACAAGGAAATGAAAAAAGAGAGCTAAAACTAGATATATTTAATTACATGGCATGTTTGACATAAGTCCCGAGTGAAGTGACTGCCCATAGCAGATGTATTACACGTATACACACACAAACACACGTATACACACACTTATCCTAGGAGTGTGTCCCTCCTTGAATCCAAGTGGTGCTACGCTTTGATCTTGACATTGGGTCAACCCAAACCCACCTCTCTCTCATCTCATTTTTTTTCTCTGTCTCTCTTACACTTTCTCTCTCTAGCTGGCTCAGTCTCCCTCCCTCAAGCTGTCTGGATGGCTGGCCTGACAGCCTTGGGGTGTTTAGGTTCTGGAGGTATCCCAATTTCCTCTTCTAATCATGACATCATCTTGCCTCAATAGGTTAAAGATGTGTCCAGGATATTCCCTGCTTCCCTTTTCTGGCTTTGCCAGCCACACCAATAGACACTATTAATTTTTGAAAAAACAACAATTGCTGGAACAAATGTAGAAATAATGCATGTAAATACTTTTCACTGAGGGGCAAAAATCACATATAATGGAGCTTAGTATGTTAACATTTTCAGAATAGGCTGTCTTTGCATTTTGCGTGTGTTGCAGAATGAATAGGTTTCAATGCAGCCCATATTCAGATCATGAGGTAATCCAATAGTCCATCCGTTCATCAGTAGTTTGGAGATTGTGTCCCAACCTCGACTTGATTAAAGGCTAAGGATGATTAGAGGTGAAGAGTAGCTGAGGCCTGCCTGGCCTGTCAATAGCTGTTAACTTCACCTCCACCAGCTCGAGTAATCACACCAAGTGCAGCTCATTTGGCCTGCTCTGTGTTGAACCTCTTCTCTTCTCTTCTCTTCTCTTCTCTTCTCTTCTCTTCTCTTCTCTTCTCTTCTCTTCTCTTCTCTTGTTTTGTTTCACTTCTTTGTTACAACACTTTACTACATTAAGTGAGTAATGAGAGAAGCCCAGATTACAATCAAACTTTTCATTTTCTGCCAGGCCAACATCTGTGCTCCTCCATCAAGCCCGTTATGGAACAATGTCACTGGAACTGTAGATCTAGTCACAGCAAAAGTCTGAACTGAGTGAAAACTTTAACTTTATGTAATTAGGTCATTCATATTTTGCTGTAGTGCAGTAGTATTTTGTGTGTCTCACAGCTGCATTTGTGCTGTAGCTTCAGAATCACTTCATCCTTTCTTTCCTTACACATATGATATTTAAAGTACATATTCAATTTTCATTGGGGAGAAAACAACAGAAAACAGAACCAGATCAGAGATTCAGTGGCATGAATAGTTTTTTTAAACATAGGACAAGCTGTTGTGGAAGGTAAACTGAATGCCATTATTTCTAAATTCTAAATCCTAAGCCAACTGAAGTGTAAATGTACATTTTGCCATGCAAAAGAAAATAAAATCTGCTGCAGTCTTATTTTTCAACTTACGGTAGTTTGTACTTAAAACCCAGGTAATGTCCAGAGGT
Source organism: Etroplus canarensis (assembly GCA_015106775.1). Taxonomy (NCBI): domain Eukaryota; kingdom Metazoa; phylum Chordata; class Actinopteri; order Cichliformes; family Cichlidae; genus Etroplus; species Etroplus canarensis. The sequence goes on from VUQH01058846.1 coordinate 10,598, forward strand.
TTAAGATGTTTGGTGCTTGAACTTGCTACAGTTTTTATGGTAATTTTTCTTTTAAAATCCCATTGTGAGCATGTGCAACTGGTAGTGAAATGACATGTATATTTATCATGCTATGTGGGAAACAAGATATCGAAACTACCCCAAATTGTAGAATGCTATAATATGGGCTTTTAATTCCGGTAGTATATTCTTGATATAGGAGCAACATAGGAGTTAAAATAGTTTGGGTACTCATAAATATTAATTCTGCTCTAAAGCACTGCATGCATTGTCAGTTGTCATCTGATATTATTTTTTTCTCTTGTGTGATTTTACCCCTTTCATCACTATACTGCAAAACTGCATCCTTTTGAAAGTCCAGTAGCATACATAGTTATATGAAAACTCCTCCCAGATGAAAGAGAAAAAAGTGGACTAAAGCACAGCAGTTAATATCACTTCTAGATCACTCTGTGGATGCTTCTGCTGCTTAAGTATGAGGCAAACGATTACTGAGATTCAGAGTAATATTTTTCTTCTTTATCAAATTAAAGAGGATAAACATCCTTGTATCCCTATTCCAACCACAATCATCCAGGCTTCCTGACAGTAAGGTTGCCTGCATCCTTGAAGAAACCAACCAATGACAGGGATCCCTCACTGTGAGTGGTTAACATTCCTATCCACCTGTTTCTGTTAATTAAAGAGGGTCTCATCAGCTCAGAGTTGAGAAAGGTTCATATCACATCCTGGGCCTGGAAACCTGAGCCCTGAACTTCAAGTCTGCAGAGGGCAGCTTTCAATCCAGAGCAGGTCTAAAAGAATGTACAGCTCTAAAATAGATTCCAGCACTCAACAGTTCTACTTTGCTCTAGATCCAGCATCCCAGCTACCTGAAAGTCTTAAATTATAGAAAATGCTGCAACACATACTTACCAGACTTCCAAAGTTGATTCTGTTCATCTGGACGTAAAGTTTCCGTGGGAGAAACTTACCAGACATTTGAAGAGAGTAAGTTTCACACCTATCCCAGAATGTTTTTGCAGAGATCCTAAGGACTTCATGATGTTGTCATATTTTCCTTTCCAATAGGGATGATATGATGTGTCGTTCTCTATCAGTGTGTAATGTTACATTTCAAACGATATACAGCCATCAATTCTGTCCAGAATCCTATCTTTTGCACATTGTGTTGTGATTTTCCTCATTAATGTTAGTTTTTATAGTATATGCAGATATGAGGATTTTGACATTAATTTGGAGCTGAGGCTTTCTAACAATGTCACCTATTGTATTGTAGCAATCAGAATCAGAATACTCTATTAATCCCCAGGAAATTCCTCAATAATGGCTTTACAGCTCTTAACTGCGGACAATGTGTAAACCATCTTGGAATTATTTTCAGACCATTATCTATAATTTAAACCTAATTAGTTTTACTGGTGACTACCTTGAAAGTGTTACGTGATCAGTAATTTCATTAGTTATCCTTTTGCTATCAGTGTTGTTTTTAATTAACACCTCTTCAGTATACAATAGGGAGCAATTAGTCAACCACAAACTTGTACAAAGGAAACTCAGTTGCCAAAACATTTGGAAGGTGACTTGCAAAAGTATATCCATTGAAAGTTAGCACTGTAACATTCAGTAGAGTGGCAAGAAATACAGCACAGTGTGTTTTAAATTAGGGAATAAGAGAGTGACACTGTGCTTGAACCTGGCATGTAGTAACATTTATGGTGGTATGAGAAGTGGTTAAAGTCAAACTCACACAGCCGTTTTTCATTCTTTTAACTTTTTCATCTTTGAGTAAAGCGTGCTCTGTGGAGATTATACCTCTTTTTGATTGCAATGAGGAAAATTGTAGCTTGGTGCCTCAGTAACACCTTTGGGATTTACTAGAAAAACACAAACACATCTCCACCAAATAAGCTCACCTGACATTTGTAAAAGGCACAGTTTTCTGAAGGCATTTCATTAAAACAATAAACATACCTTATGTTTGATGACCAGTTAGCATGTGTATCCATGCACTTACGAGCATATCTCTGCTTTTATTTGCAAAATGAGAAAGGTGGGAGAGGTGGGGAATTGGATTCCTCCAAGCCTGCTGTTCCTAGTCAGTGCGGCTGCAGACAGCTGGGCGCCCACTACAGTTAAGATCAGAGGCCTTGATAACCTGGGTCCTGATTTATGGAGAGCAAGCGGCCTCTGCAATCACCTAATGAGGTAGAGAACGCAGAGTGTTTACATGTTTATTAGATAGCCAAAACCAGCTGGGGACACTATTTTCCACCTTCTCTCTTCTTCTCCCTCTCTCTGTCTTAACATTAATGTCTTCATTAGCAGACTGTTGGAGAGAATGTGATACTTGTGTAGATTTTAATACATAATGCTGACTCAAACAAAAAGAAAGGCCAGCTGATTCACAGAATAATGGAAAACAAACACTATGTTTTATATTGTTGCCAATAAATAATCTGTTCACAGAGATGTATCCATGAGTTAACAATTTCTTTCTTCCTAGTCAGTGTACCACAGGTATTCTATAAATGTATTGTCTGCACTCCACATACTTTGCTGATAATTTAGTTGGTACATGCATGCATATTTGCCTGCCTCCAAATATGGAATTTTTTCTAATTCTCACTGGAAATTAGATTTTATAATCCCTACTGCTGGCTAGTCTCTTAAAACTGAAAGGAGGAACATGTACTGCTAAAGTCAAGGAAGGTGTTTAGTCAAGATTTGTGTGCTTCAGTGTGTGCACACACATGGGCTCTCTTTCAGCAATATCCTCTAAAGGTTATGGTAATAAATATAAAATAACACACATGTACACGCACAAACACAAGCACAAGCAAAGACACTTTCCCATCAGCGCCTCCATAATCCCTCAGCACCTGGGAAAAACTTGTTGCTGTCCAAAAAAGTTAATTCACAACAGATCGCCTTCTCTTTACTTTACCCATTTTTTTTCTCTATTTGGCCTCGTAAAACACTCACAAATCAAGTTTGCTTTCCATCACAGTTTTGTAATTGTTGTTTTTGTTAGAGGAGCATGGTTTTGAGGGCTTTTGTCTTTCAACTAGACATAATTTTTGCTGCTGCTTGATCATTGTTGTTCACAGCTGAGTTCTAGTGGTGAACACAGACTTATAGTAGTGATGAGTTTCAGTCAGCATCCACACTGAATATAAAGGAGGTACAACAGTGAGTATCTACAGCTATCTGTGAAACATGGTAGAGGCTCTGTCATGGTTTGGGGCTACATTTCAGCCAGTGATATTATGGATCTTGTCAAAATTGATTTACTTATGAATGCAAAAAGTACTGTCAGATTTTAATCGACCATGACGAGCTAGAAGCCATTTGATTGGCAACAGCTTCATTTTTCATCATGACAATGATCCCAAACACACTGCCAATGTAGTAAAAGCCTACCTGGATAGAAAAACACACAATGGAACACTATCAGTCATGGATTGGTCTCTCCAGAGCCCACACCTTAATATTATTGAAGCAGTGTGGGACCATCTTGACAGAGAACAGGACAAAAGGCAGTCAGCATCCCAAGAAGAGCTTTGGAATGTCCTTCAGAAAGCCTGGAGAACTATTCCTGAAGACTATTTAAGGAAATGACAAAAAGCTAAGAGAGTTCAGGCTGTGGTGAAGAATGAAGGATCTCATACCAAATTTTGACTGTCAAGCTGGTTAGAATTGTACAAACTCTGTTTTTGCATCATGCGCTGTATTTCCATTTATGTTTCAAGATGCTTCAATAAATTGTTGCATCTATTTCCCCTTTTTCCCAGCAAAAAATAAAGAAATGAAGTGTGTGCTCAAGACTTTTTCACAGTAGTGTAATATGCCTAAAAAGGATTCCTGTGGGCTTGGGTTGCTGGTCTTGTGGTGTGGACAGTGCTCCAGGGAGTGGTCGGCTGGGAGGGACTGGTGCCTTCCCATCCGCAGACAGGGACTGGATGGTGGAGTGATTGCTAGAGCCAGTCAGGAAGCTGGACCTCGAACAATGCTGCCCTTGTCTCTTGGATACTTCTGGCTCCGGTTCAGTGGCTGCTCATCCGGATGTCGGGGGACATCCCTAGGGACCAGGCGGCGGCGTGTCAACTTCATGGGGGTACCATGTGCCTGTTTGGCCTGGGTTCTGCGCATCCGTGCCGGGGGGTTCTGCTTGCACTCTGGTGCAGGTGTGCGCCCGGGCTGGCTGGAGAATGCCTGACTGCCTTTTACCCAGACATGTGGGTGTAGTCTGGGGCTTGGGGCCCTGGGCCCCCAAGGAGCACTTTATTCTCCACCTTGTTTCCTGCATTGTTTGCTATCACTGAGTTGAGGGCTCGGTATTCATCCTCTCCCCTCCTGATTTTACTCAGTCCTCTTTATATTTCTTTTCTTGTTCTTTTATTTCCTCACTTCTTTCCTTCTTTTCTGTCCCCTCCACCTGTCAGGTCCAATAAATTCACATTGTTTAACAATAAAGTATGTCACAAATTATACAACGAGAGGAGCTTGTTGAGCTCCACTTGGCAAAGCAAATCTGTTTGGCACAGGAAGGCATGAAGATCACCGTGTCGCATGCCAAGTTGCTGGACAGGACAGGTTTAAAAATAAATAAATAAATGATTAAAAGAGGCCCAAACCATTTCTTGCATTTCTGTTGTAGAGTTGGACATGTTAACATGGGAGTCTGCTAGGGGACTGGCTCACCTTTACATCCAGCAAGTGAAGGTGGATGAGTTCAAACCTGGGGTCAACATCCAAAGCATACCTGCTGGCATTTATTTTTCCAAATCCTGGAGAATGTTTGGTGTAACAGTGAAGAGTGAAGCCAGTGGATATTTTCATAGAGAAATGGATAAAATCGGGTCGTGTGTTTGCAGATTCCACTAACAGATAGGTAGAAACTGTATTTAGTGAGTAGACTGTGTGCAGACAGTGGCAGCTTGGGTGACATTAGACAAACACACACAAAACTTCCTCATTTGTGTATTCCAGCTATTTAAAATCAAACTGGAGAGTCTTGCAAATTCTGGGAGTTTTCCAGGAGACGGAAACCTGGGACAAACAGGGTAATATGATTTAGAGCATCTAAAGCCTGGACTTTTGGCTTTTCAGTGCACTGAACTCATTATTTTGCACTTTTCTATGTTTAATACGAGCATCCAGTATTACAGCAGTATATGTACATGTACGGCAGGAGACAAAGACAATCAGGACATGTCCACTTTAAGGTTCGGGGCAGTCAACCTCGACTGATGGCAAGTGACAAAAAGCAAAACACCACAAATATTGTGACATGCCACATTAGGAACAACACCAGTCTAAATTACAAAACAAATGATCCCTGAATTCCATTTAGCCGCTTCAACATCACCACTTCCCTCTGACGGGAGATGATCCAGCACATTTTAGAAATATCTAAAACAATTACAAACCCATTTTCTTAAAAACACGCACCCTGACGTTTGCCTTTGCTGTGTGAGCGCGTGTCAGAAACTACAAGCGCTACGCCTCAAGTTTAATCTGATTTCTGTAAAGATTTGTCACCTGCTGTAAAGGTCTTCCAGACATCTCCAAGTATTCATCCTCATTAGATCCCTGCTACTGTAAGCTGTAAGAAAGATGAAGAGGAGCTCCTCACACAGGAGGAAGATGTCAGAGAACACCCACATGGTCCCGCGGAGAAGCCTAATCAAGCGAGATGACTGAAAGCACCTGTGTGGCTCTGTACGGAGGAAGAGGAGGAGGAAGAGGAGGATTCTCCTAAAGCTATTTTCAGACTTATATCTGTCTCTCTCTTCTTTTTTATTTTCAGACAACTTCTACAAGGTGGAAGGAGCCAAGGATGCCTTAATCTGTGGGAACAGCAGCGACGCAGGGTGAGTCCACAGTTTCTCTCCTTCTGCTGTGGCGCTGGGGGATGTGGATTTGCTCTGATTTGATTTGTTTTGGGACCTCGTTCCTTTCAGTGGAGACTGTGTTTCGTTACAAGATACCCAGCCAGTAGCTCCTCCCTGTGCCTGGGCCTGCCAGAGGTCCAGAGGACAGTTTTAACAGCCCAGTTGTTGGATTTCTCTCACTGTAAGATGTTTTCCTCAGTATGTGGCGCAGTTTGAGGACTCTTTGTTCAGATCAGCTGTATTTTTTTGAGAGGGTTTTGGGAGCGTTTCATGTAGGGGATGCTGTGGAAATGAAAAACACGTGTTGGGTTGCACCTTCAACACCCATATGAACTCTGTGCAGTGCTGTGAAAAACTAAGTACACTTTCACTACTTTCACAGGAATTACAGTAAGAGGGTAAGTAGCAGCCAGGTGCTGCTTATCAAATGCATTTGATTTATTGATCACTAGGCAGTGTGAGCACCTCTATAAAAGCAGAAGTTTCTGTGTGTTAACACAGTGCCACGCAGATTTTATACGGCCCGTAGCTCCCGTCTTAAAAAGCATCATTCATGGCCTGACAGCTCTGTCAAAAAGAATTCATAAATATTTCAAGTTTGAAATGCAGTTTCTCTTTTCGCCTCATGGCGGCAGCACCATGCGATCTGTGTCGCAAGCTGCTGGATGATTTGAGCCACTATGTGCAGTAAACAAGAGGAAAGTTGATCGTGAGGGCAAGAGATGAGCTAAAAATGAGCTGTTTACTTAATTTGCTGACAGTGGTTTATGCCAGATGCCCTTCCTAATGCAACCCCTCATAGTGGGAGGAGCTTACATCCCTACTTGTGAGGCGAATGTGTAAACCACTACACTGTGGGGACACAGCCAAAGTTCAGACTTCAGCTTGACTAAAATGCTGTGGTGGGACTTTAAGAGAGCTGTGCTTAAACAAATGGCCACAAACCTCAATGAACCAAAGCAACATTGCAAAGAAGAGTTGGCCAAAATTCCTCCACTCAATGTGAGAGACTGATAGTCACACGGAAAACCATTACTTCAAGTGGTTGTACAAACTGCTGAATCATGGGGTGTACTTACTTTTTGGCAGGACTGCAGAGCATCCTGTGAGAAGTGTCTTTTCACATGATGGTGAGCATCAACCCTCAGAGCAGCATCCCAACCATGGCTCTGTTCTTGGAGGGGGCATTCATTTCCAGGTGCAGACAGGAAGGCGCACATATTTGTCAGAGGATTGCTTTGTTTCTATACAGTGACATTTTTTTAACCGTAGGCCTGCTCTTTCATATCCATTAATTGTTTTTGAATTTTCAAACGCAGGCCTCTGTTTGCCTGTCACATTATAATCCCCCCTGTTCAAAATCATCCGTCGCCCCCAGTGTGTAACCCCCAACTGCAGTTTCCAAGCAGCCTGGGGTTCAGATGGGCTCAGGGCTGTGTGAAAAGCTTTTGTTTCATCCACGAGGAAGAGCTGAAACCATCAACCTCTCTTTACTTTCCTGTCACTCATCCAGCACAGCAGTTTGTTGCTCGCAACCTTTAGCTATCATAATATTGAATGTTCTTCACATTTGAGTGTGTCATATTTCCGCTGAGCGTTTGGAGCCGTTAGAGGACATAAACAACAGAGATGGAAACAGATTGGGCTTCATTTTGGTTCCAGTCTCTTCTGAGAGTCCAAATAAAAAGCAGGCTGAGTCTTTAGTTCGGAAAATATTTTTTTCTCAAAGGGACACAGGAATGATTGGGTTAAACCTGAGCGTGAGAACCGAACTGTTCCTTAACTAAAGTGGAAAAATGGTCACTAGTACTGTTGTTTAAGCAGAACTGTTTGTTGAGACAGTACATCTTCAGACAGACAGACACTTGCAGGACACGTACATGTACTGTAAGCTTAGAGTAATTTTTTCATCCCCTTGTGGATAGGGCTCTCAGATGAACTTCTTAACATAATGGTGTAATGTCAGCTGAACCTTCCAGCACCATTTCTGGCCTTTTTCCTGTTTGCACTTTCTTAAATTGCTGTTAAAAGGACCTGAAACTAAACTAGAACCCCCTCTTTGCAGTGTCCTAATGGACCTCTTCAAAAAAAAGGTACCTTTGGCTGCTCCATTTTAGCATGACAGATGAGATCAGGCAGGAGTCTCCGTGGACTATGATGTTTACAGACAACATTGTGATCTTTAGTGAGAGTAGGGAGCAGGTGTAAGACAGCCTGGAGAGGTGGAGGTATGCACTGGAGAGAAGAGGAATGACAGTCAGTAGAAACAAGACAGAGTACATGTGCATAAATGAGAGGGAGGCAGGTGGAACGGTGAAGATGCAAGGAGTAGAGGTGGTGAAGGTGGATGAGTTTAAATACTTGGGATCAACCATCCAAAGCAATGGACAGAGCACAAGAGAGGTGAAGAAGAGAGTTCAGGCAGGGTGGAGTGGGTGGAGACGAGTGTCAGGGGTAAAGAAGGATAGCAACAAGAGTGAAAGGGAAGGTTTACAAGACTGTAGTGAGACCTGCTATGATGTATGGTTTGGAGCCGGTGGCACTGACAAAAAGACAGGAAGCAGAGCTGGAGGTGGCAGAATTAAAGATGTTAAGATT
>VUQH01058852.1:0-18171 GCA_015106775.1 Etroplus canarensis
TTGTCTCCAAACTTCTCAACATGAGCTGTCCCTCTGATGCACTCATTTCTAATCCTGTCCATCCTCGTCACTCCCAGGGAAAATCTCAACATCTTCAGTTCTGCCACCTCCTGCTCTGCTTCCTGTCTTTTTGTCAGTGCCACCATCTCCAAACCATACATCATAGCAGGTCTCACTACCGTCTTGTAAATCTTCCCTTTTACTCTTGCTGCTATCCTTCTGTCACAAAGCACCCCTGACACTCGTCTCCACCCACTCCACCCTGCCTGAACTCTCTTCTTCACCTCTCTTGTGCTCGTTCTGTTGCTTTGGATGGTTGATCCCAAGTATTTAAACTCATTCAGCTTCACCGTTCCACCTGCCTCCCTTCTCATTCACACACATGTACTCTGTCTTGTTTCTACTGACTTTCATTCCTCTTCTCTCCAGTGCATACCTCCACCTCTCTAGGGGACAAAAATAATGGTACACCTAGAATAGATTGAAAATAATTTGACCATAAGGACATGTTACTACAGTGTGTCCTGTAATTAGCATCACAGGTGTCTTCAGAGTTGTAATCAGTCAGTCTGCCTATTTAAAGGGTAAAAAATACTGTGCTGTTTGGTATTGTGGTGTGTACCACACTGACCATAGAAAGCTAAGGAGAATTGTCTCAGGAGATCAGAAAGAAAATTATAGACAAGCATATTAAAGGTTAAGGCTATATAAGACCATCTCCAAGCAGCTTGAAGTTCCTGTGACTACAGTTGCAAATATTCTGAGATTTAAGGTTCACGGGACTGTAGCCAACCTCCATGGATGTGACCACTAGAAGAAAATTGATGACAAACTGAAGAAATAGATAATACGAATGGTAACCAAAGGGCCCAGAACAACTTCCAAACAAACTAGAGGTGAACTCCGAGGTCAAGGTACATCAGTGTCAGATCACATCATCCGTTGCTGTTTGAGGCAAAGTGGACTTAATGGAAGACAACCGAGGAGGTTGTTTTCGATCAAATGTTGAAAGCAAATCATAAAAAAGTGAGACAAGTTTGCCAAAATGCATAATGATGAGCCGCAAAGCTTAAGGGAGAATGTCCTTTGGGCAAATGAGACCAAACTGGAGCTTTCTGGCAAGTCATTTCAGTTGTGTTCACAGACACAAAATTGAAGCATACAAGGAAAAGTACACTATACCTACTGTGAGACATAAAGGTGGCTCAGTTATGTTCTAGGGCTGCTTTGTTGCTTCTGGCAGGGTACAATGCAATCTCAAGTCTACCAATTTTGTCCACGTGTGTATTTATACACACACACAAAGTGCTGACCATTACCATGTTTCAGAAGGAAGATTTAAGGCATGTCTACACTTGCTTAAATTTACAACAGATGGATTTCCATTAAGCTGAGGAACTCATCCGAAGATATTTTTTTGTCTGCAGTACTTTAACACGACAGTCACATAAATAAAAGAGGATCTTTATTAACATGACATCATCAATACACAAATCTGTCAAAACACCTGAACATAAAGACTTCAAAAAATACAAAATATACATTTATGTGTCTTGTGAACAAATCATTGTCCGTCAGCCCACACACTCCTACCCTGCTAACTAACAGACTGAGGTTTCAGCTCCCAGCATGAGTGAAAGATATCAAAACACAGCATCAATTCTGCAGGTTTTGCCAGAGGCTTAGTTACATACAGTAGAAATTCATGCTGACTGATACCACAGGTGCTGTGAACAAAACATAACTGTACACCTACATGAGAGCATTTTTCTGGATCATAGTCATGCAGCATACTCCACAACTGTTCTCAAACAAACATGAAACTAAAAACAGGGCAAAACAAAAAGTGAGTTGTTTTTTGTTGTTGCATTGTAATGTTTGCCGTAAAACCATTATCAGTAGTTTCATGCCATTTACTCTGTCCACCCAAGAATCATCTCTATTATTTAAGTGCAATCACAGTGAAAAAATTTTTGTGCCTTTGCACATATTTATTCGTACCTACCCAGGTATCCCCACCCCCAAAAATGTAGGACTTGAAAAAAGATTTGCAGCTATGGATGAACTAAAAACAGGCACACATATAAACGTGAGTACACTGGTTAAATAGGGCTGCAGCCAGGATTTAACTCCTCTACCCCAAACACAAAATAAAGTATTAATTATTAATAAAATATTATGCTGCTAATTGCACTAAAATTTTGTTTTACACCTTCTCCATCAGAACAAAATCTTATACTATATTATATCCTGTTCTGGTGGAGAAAACTTGTTAAATATCCACCAATGTTTAATTAGAACATCCTCACAGTTTGGTACAAACTCCAATTTACTAGAAAAAAATGGCATGACCAAAGTGTAATCAATGGTTACATGGACCATAAAATCCCAGATGATAACTTTAATGTTATCTAGATTAGAAAATATCACAAGTGGACAAGGTGGTCCTTTTTTGCGAATTTACGGAGTTCTATTGGCAGTAATAGAATGATGTGTCATTCAGATAATCACCTGAAAATTACAATTATTGGTTTTTGTTTATGTACAGAGAGCCCTTTGTATGCAGCAGCCCAAAACAGACAATCCAAGCACTGAGTTGTCTCAGCCAGCTGCTTTTCCACTCTCTGCACTCTGCAACTTCACCACTAGATGTCACTAAATCCTACTCTGCACTTCAGGTGGATCAAGAGCAGACCTCTGAACTGTGCACATTTGGAAGTTGACCTCTATGCTGACTAGCAAGCAGTGAAAGAAAAACTGTACATCTGTTGTGTCTGCAGATATTAATGTACTCATTCATAAGAGAATATAACCCTACTGTTAGTCTGTGTTAATCCTAATGACTGGAGATTAGTTTAGGAAAAGAAGTGGGGAAAATGAATAAAATTAACTGTGAAATTACTTGTTAGAGTGAAAAATATTGGCAATACTCTACAAAACCTTAGGAAATATATATAGTGGAAAATAAACTTTTTAAACACAACTGTTTCAATTCGATCAGCAGCGGATCAATACTAAAATCATATTTTTTCCCTACAATCTGACAGTGATTAATAGTTAACTAGCATTTGGCTGATGGCTGGTGCCACCTTCCCACCCCAGACATAAAGTATGTAAATGCAATTCAAGAAACTTGCGTACAAATGCAGTTCTAAAATAGTATCCGACCGCACACAAGGCTGCTCTGTGTGAAGATCTTCAATGATGCAAACAGCTTCCCAAAGCCATCACAGTAACCTGAAGTCAGATGTGTTGATAGCTGCAGAATTAATAAAGATAATGAGGTTATGAAAATTTTTAAATACACTGGTCAGCTGAGCCAATTAAATCTAAAATCTGGACTAATCTTACCATTTTGTTAATTAAATCTACTTTCCCATTCACTGTCTCATAGTTTAAAACAAAATAATATCCTGAGCTCCTGTGTGTTCAGGTTTTTTACATATGAAATGAGCAGAGAGGCTTAGAAAGAAGGCAACTGAATGATATGAAGCACCTTTCAGAAGACTCTGGCATGTAAGCATACCAGAATGAACATTGTTTTACACAGAGTAAACCCATCACTTACAAAAAGGACTGTTTTAAGATGACCCATTGTATACATGTGCATATAAGACCATCATATTACATCATATTACATATTATACTTTCCTCTGACCTAGACTAAGCTCAAGAATTCAGAAAAAACAAAGAGCATTTGTTGCGAAATATGACAGAGAGCAGAGCAGGCTACCACAGTGAAAATTAAAATGTGGCTTATGGGCTGAATAACAGAAGGTTGAGGAAGCCTCGAAAACCTGTTTTTAGAGGTAGAATTAACACCATATACCGTGTTACATATGGAACCTCAAAGTGTGCAAACTGTGATTAAAAAATCTTAAATGTTAAGTTTTATTGCATACTGTCGTTTCATGACTGTAGTGTTCTCTCTTACAAGCTCAACAACCTCAACAGTTCCTGTCCTGTTAGTTCCACATCAGCCAACAAACTAGTTACTCCTTTCATAAAACAAACACAGGAACAAATCTAACTGAGGAACCCAGTTACAATGCAGCTCATACTTAACAATTACAAGGTAGGCTCACCCTAAAGCATAATCTTAATACCTTATACTCCTTTTACTGTCCTTTATGACTCTAAAGGGGACCATAATTTACAAAATAAGCTTTATATTGTATCCAGTAAGATTTAAAACTTGAGACTGAGACATAAATTCATCAGGAGGGGAACAATAAGTCTGTTTTCTTCTATATCCTTCTATATAATCTAAATTCTTTTTGCAACGGTTTCACTTTTCAGCCCAACTGTGTCTATTCCTTTATATACAGTCTGTGGTGACCGCATGTAGTTTGCCATTTTAAGCCATTAAGCCAGCTAGGTGGAGCCTTGTTAAGATTAATAATTTTAAAGCACACGCTAGATGCACTAGCTGACAGAAGCAGGCTAAATCTAACAGCACATGCCATGGTGTGTGTCCACGGTATGAGTCAATTCCACTGCAATGCATTCTGGTCATGTGGCTTTGTGTATGGAGAGAGGGGCCAACGAGTGGGCATCTGGTGAGACATGAAGGCTCTGGAAATTAGCCTTTTTTGATACAAAGTAAAGAAATTCAGTGACTACACATCTTATTTCTCACCTCAAAAGAAATTTACAGGGAAGTTTTTGTAAACAGTTTTGGTTTTTTGCCACCGTGTTGCTTTCTGTTTAAAATCTGGGAACAGAGAGTCCACTTGAGCTTTAGCTCAGTGTTTGAACTGTTGCTGGAAGCTGTAGGATAGGAAGAAAGCCTATCAATCACCATTCTCACTGTCTTGTGGCTCTTCTATCAAGCGTCCAATGCTGGGAAGCGGGGCCATCTCTCGGGTGAAAAAAACATCCCTGTAGCTACGTGTCATTAGGCCTGCTATCTTAAGCTCCTGAGACCTGAGCTCTTGTTTGAGTTTCTTGGGATGCAACAGACCAATGTTGAGCACAGTGAAGTATAAGGCTCATAAAAGCCTAATGTAACGATGCAGGGGATTGAGAGGTGAAAAAATACCCCTGTGGACATGTATCATAGTCAACATACTACTGTCAAAAAAGACAATATAAAATAAAAATTATAAATAAATGTATATAATGAGTAAAAATTAAGAGCTTAAAAATGTTGATTATCCAAAATGTAAAAGGTAGTTACACAGCTTGTTAATGTGTCTAGTTAATTCATCATTGGTGCACACTTTGGGGTTCCGCAGGTACAGACTGCGCTTTTTTCCTCAGCCCTATGTGTGTTTCCATTCACAAGAAACACTGGTCATATGCAACAATTCAGTGTGTCTCAACAGATGACATTAAACTGAACTTCACATCAAGATCCTCTGAATGTGAAGCAGCATTTAGTGGAGCATTCCTGGAGGTGAGAGCAATCCATGCAAAAGTCTCTCAGAGATGGAGAACAGAAGTGAAGGTGAGGAAGCATAAACATCTTCAGAAATAGTTCTTCATGCTTTTCAGAGTATGTAAAAACTGACAATAAATAGTTGTCTGTTCTGGTTTGTTTTCTATGCAAATGAAATGAAGGCTTTGGAATCTTCCTTTTCCTGCCCTTCAGATTACCAATCAACTGTTCAAAAAAAAAAAAAAAAACAGTCCCAGGAGCTTGAACATACTTGTTAGAGCCCCCACCGTAATGTCTGCTTGATATTTGCTCCACCTGGTTGCAGTGCAGTTCAGCGGGAGTGATGATGTTGGGTACTACAGTGCATGGACCCTGCCCTCTCCTGATTCTGAGCAGGGACAGGATGGCTACCAGCAATGCCACACCACCAATCTCAGAACGGAGAGTTCATTCCCAGCTTTGTTTCAAACTGCAACTTCTGCCTCTTCTGGTACCGAACTCGCACCCTTTAAAAGACAGAGGGGACAAATCAGAGCCCATGAACACCACAGAAATTAATTTGGCTATGTTTTTCCAGTTCAACAGCACCTCCCTGCTCTGTGGAGGATGAGAGAAAAATGAAACCTCCTATGATAACTAAAAAAAATGCACAATAATACCATTACATATGTTTATCCCTGTCTCCTCTTCTTCTTCTTTCTGCCATTTGCACAGACAGGATCACTTTCTTCTGTTCTTCTATCCATTTTGTTATCTCTCTTTATTCCAACAATACCCATCCCTCTGAAACATACCGTATCTCATGTAGCTTCACCACTTCATTGACCAACACCACCAGCAGTGGGGACAGAGAGACCAGCAGCCAGGCCTCCAGTGGTATGTCGGACAGGCTAAAGGAGCAGTTATTGGAGCTGCTCTGGTCACGCCACAACTGGTAATCCACTATCGACTGAACAATCTGGCTGAGCAGTCTAGAGAGAAGTATGGACAAGAGAATTATAGAAAATAACTCATAAACTAAGCTATTCCCAACTGATTTCATTATAAAGTAAGCCATAAAGCCTATGATCCATCACAATTCCCAGGTTACTGTAATGTGTGAAGTACAAAAAGAAAGTGGTTAAGTTTTCTTGTCATTAGTTGGCTGTACTGCATAAGCCAATAAAAATTAAAATCCACTGAGAAGTCAAGAAGACATTATTATGCCATAAATACACCCAATCATAGAGGGCC
Source organism: Etroplus canarensis (assembly GCA_015106775.1). NCBI lineage: Eukaryota > Metazoa > Chordata > Actinopteri > Cichliformes > Cichlidae > Etroplus > Etroplus canarensis. Next base: position 6,614 of record VUQH01058852.1, read on the forward strand.
ACAAGCAAACATTCACTTAATGAGACATTTACAATCCAACTCTTTAATGATTTTTGTAAACACGGAAAAGTGCCTGTAAAATGACAACTGTGACCTTAAACTTGAGCACAATTTCAGTGAAGACACAATTGTTGGGGATAGTTGTTCGAGAGTCTGAGAAGCAGGATCACTCCCCAAACACTCCTCTTCTGGCAGTATGTCTACAAATGCCTACATGTCCCACACACTTGTTTATTCTCATGCCCGTGCCCTACCCTCCCTTCCCTTTTTTACAACCTTTCTCAAAGGTATGGGAGGATCTGCCAGGCACCAGAGCTGCCATCGATCCTCAATGAGGCCTTCCCCAAACGGCAGCCTCGACCTAGCTCGTTGCGTTGTTGGTAATAAATGTTTCATTTGCATTTGACGGTCCTTACTCATGAAGTGATCATTGTGTGCAAATTTCACTAAAATCTGGCCAGTACTCTAGGAGGAGTAGCAGGTTTTGTGAATGGTGAACGGACGCACAGATGGGCAGACAGATGGTATGACAATAAACCATTGCATTAGCTCATTGGACCTTAAGCCAGATGAGCTAACAAAACCAGTGAAGTACCATGAGACAGGATCTTATGGTGGCAATCACTGCAGCCAATTTTTTTCATCAGCTGTTAAATTCAGAGTTGTCTGATAGAGCAAATGGTCCCAGTGCATGCAACATAACCACAATGTCAAAAGTTTGATTCTAGCTTTGCAAGCGCAGTGTTGACAAATGACAGTGCAGGGATTTTTGCATTTGAAATTGGGAGGTGAAGCTCTCTGTCAGCACTGCTGCTTTATCAACACACAGGACTTCATCCTGCAGCTGCACCTCTTAGGCTGCTTGTATTGTTCTCCTACAAGTCTCTAATGTAGGTCAATGTTGTTGCAAGTGTAGTCCACAGAAAGACGTGAATAAAGAGTCAGCTATTGTCTTGTTTTTTAGTAACACATTCACTGGCTTCATACAATCACAGAAAAACCAGGAAAAGCCATGGAACATAAAAATGATATGATCTGGGTCTTTTTTTTAAATAAATCACCTTAGTTTACGTGTGTGTACATTATTGGTAAACTGTGGACCAGCTAGTGGCACCTTATTGCAGTTGGTTGTATGTGTCAGATAGAGAGGAAAGGCTGCAGCTACTGTGTTAAATTCTGTCATGTCATGTCATGTTCATAATTTTGAACTATATTCAGAGAATTTATGGTCATGGAAATTATGGAAGAGTAATGAAATTTAATTAGTAAATACGTGAAAGTTGCTTATAGTATAACAATGACACTTCACTTGTAAGCCTCATTACTATAGAGATAAAACTCATGAGAAGGTACCTAGATATAATGTCAGTTTTCTAAGCACAATGCAGCCTACTGTGAAAAATATATTTAAAATGCATACAAAAATGCCTATAAAAAGTATTCTATATTTTTAATTAACTGAAATTAGTTTGTAAAACTCTATTTTCACTTTGACATGACAAAAGCTTTTTTTGCAAATTCTTGTCTAAAAAGCCAAATTATATTGACCATGTTTTCATTTATTAAAGCAATAAAGGGGCAAAACATCCAAGGGGGGGTGAACACTTTTTATAGGCAGTGTAAGATACAATACAATCTGATCACATCTGTCACATCTGCAGATGAATGCATGAAATCAAGCACAGTTCTGTGAATTTAAATCTGTCTGTGTTTATACAGCAATTTTCTAGTCTAACTGATCCCTGAAGTGATGCACTGTTGGTAACTTCTTGAATCAATTATAAAACCAGCCTTAATCTTTGAGTACAGCTAGCTCTTGCTGTTTGCAAAGATGCTGCTAATAACTAGGCTACAAAATTATTCAAAGGATGGAATTACTTACACCACAGGTACAGTCAAACACCACCAGCTATTGCTGAATGGACTCTTTTTCCACAAAGGGTGGGAGCGGTGGACATAGCTTAGGGAGATCACCACTGTAAAACAACAATAACAGAAAGTTGATTTCATGAAAGAGAAAAAATGAGGGAGTTAGACTCCCTCCTCCTGCACCATACTGAAAATATAGTCAGTGCTTTTTAAGACCTTAATAAATTAAAAAATGACCAAATGTTGAAATGATGTACTACATCTGGACTTCACTACACTAACTATAACTGGAGTATAAAACTATTTAATAGTGTTTGTAATGCTAGCCTACAGACTGCACTTTAAGAACCCAGGCACTACAGGCTACCATGAAGTCACTAATGGAACAGTAAAAGATAACTGTATCTATGGTATTTAGCTTAATGCCCTGTAGTCCATGTAACTATGTGTTAAAATAAATTATTATATCTGAAATGGACAAAGGAAGAATAACAGCGATCAAGTGAAATGAAAATACAATATCAAAATCAATTACTAACTTTGTGTCTTAAAGCAGCATCTGCAAATGTACTACCTACAGCAGAACTATGGGAAATATAGAATTTTTAAAGATACTATTTTCCTCAATTTTAATTTAAGACTTTTCAAGACATCTTAATGATCCACTGGAACCCTGTGCCCATGCATGAAGGAGCTCCAACCTGTGTGTAAGACAAGGAACCCCGCCATAACCTTCTGAGTCATCAGCAGACTGTTGGGCAGCTCAGAGAACCAAAATGAAGTCCCATTTGTAAAGCTGCAGACACATGAAAATACATTTGTTAAACACATTCATAAAATCTGCCTTTTTCTCCATTATTGCTCGTCTAGTTTCTGGGATGTGTAATTAATGTAACCAGTGAGTGTATGAATGGAACAGCTATGGACTGTTACATATTGTTGCTATTCCTACCTATTTGTAAATATATTACTACAGTTGGCACTGGTGTTGTCTGAGCAGCTCATGCTGTACTTGAAGCAGAACGCCTGTAGGCTGAGCCCAAAGGCCAACAGGTAGGCACACATCGTCAGGCCAAACTTCAATAAGAAACAGCCAAGGAAGTAGTTCTGAGTCTGGTTAAAGAGAGAGACAGACAGACATACGCAAATTATACACAAGATTATTTGATTAACTGAGGATCCAAACTCCGATGGCTGATCTGGTAACCATTAGTAATTGTTGCTGTTACTGCTAGAAAAATCATATCTGGTTTGAAATGCTAGTTGGCTAGTTTGCCAAATTACTTCACTAGCTAATGTGACCCATGATTCCAATTTATGTATAATGTTAACCTGTACTGATTTCAGAATTGGTAAATCACATAATTAAATAAAACAAAGATTTATAACTAAAAATTTGCTTTCTACAGCAATAGCGAAAGAGGGAGTGGCTAGCTGTTAAGTTAGCAATGCAAGATCTATCCTGCATTGGTAACTCTATCACGTCCAAGTCAACTTTGTAGTCACATTATATATGCTGCCACCTCTATGCTTGCCAACTCCAAAAGTTTTCTGATGACTCTGCAGTAGTTGGGTGTTTCAGAGAGGGTGATGAAGAACAGTACAGGACTGTAGTGAGCAATTTTGTCACATGGTGCGAACAGAACCATCTGCAGCTTAATGTGACAAAGACCAAGGAACTAATTGTAGACATGAGAAGAACCAAAACGCCAGTGTTCCCTGTTTCCGTCCATGGGGTCTGTGTGGAAATTGTTGAGGACTACGAATACCTTGGTGTTCACATTGACAATAAACTGAACTTCAGCACACAAACAGAAGCCATCTACAAGAAGGGCCAGAGCCGTCTCAGGTCCTTCAACATCTGTCGGACAATGTTCAGGATGTTTTATGAGTCTGTTGTAGCCAGTGCCACCCTCTATGTAGTGTGCTGGGGCAGCAGACTGAGAGTAGTGGACACCAACAGACTCAATAAACTGATCCACAAGGCCAGTAACGTCGTGGCTGTGGAGCTTGACTCTCTGACAGTGGTGTCAGGGAAGGAGGATACTGTCCAAGTTTAGGATTATTCTGAACAATCCTTCACACCCTGACCATGATGTGCTGGACAGACAATGGAGCACATTCAGCAGCAGCAGTCTCAACCACGATGCACCAATGAACACCACAGGAAGTCATTCCTAACAGTGGCCATTAAACTTCACAACTCTTCCCTGTGACACTTTTTTTATTTTGCTACTTAATTATTTGATCTTCATCTGCAACCCCCCCATTGATGTTGTCTTGACTGTCTTCATCCACGTGCATCTTATAGTATCTTACTGCATAAACAAAATATGTGCAATAATAACTGTAAAAACTGTGCAATAACCATGCAACCTTTATGCAACCTCTGATTGATGAGCATAGTCACTTCTCCTGTGCCTACAGTAATTGTATAAATGTCTCGACTCACTGTACATAGTGTTTAATTAATATTAAGATTAATAAAGTTTTCTGATTCTGATTCTGCTGAGAACTGAGTTATTGTACAAGACACATGACGTAGAGTACATTAAATAGTACACCATAATATTGCAGGACAGTCTTGAGTATGCTTTATTGTTTAGGCTGATATGACCTTGCATACATATGCAAACACAAGATGCGTGCATTTGCATGATGAGAACAACAGAATGACAGCAGCTGTTCACTCTATGGCCATTAAGCTGAGGTTGTGCAAAGCTCCTTTATAGAGAATTTTTCTGAAGGCTTCATTTGACTGTAGATGTACAGTTTGTACAGGATAAAAACCTGGTCAATATTATGTGAGTATACCGTATTTCTTACTTGCTTCCATAGCAACAATTCTGACTGATAAGTGAGACTACCTTCTTTGGGATTGAGTCCAGGTTCTTCCCTGTGGCAACTGTCATAACTGAACTTTCAGGTGGCTTTCCCAAAAGTGACACACTGCCAGCACAAGACAAATCCATCATTAGAATGACATTCCACATGGAAAATCCAAATAAATAAGAATAAACAGTCTCTAGATTTTTAGTGTAATGGTACAGTATAATATGTGTGTACCTTAACAGAGGGCAGCTGAAGCACGACACCCAGAGGATGTCGGTGGTGTTCATAGGAGGAGGGAGCTGAGCTAGACAGGCTAAGAACTGCAACACCAGAAGCACAAGTAGTTACATAAAATCATAAATGTCTCTATACTACAAAGAAATAGGAAGTTTATGAAGTTTATGAATTGTCCTCTCTCACTTGAATGATGACCAGACTGAGCTGACACTGAAGGAGGAAGAGGAAGCACTTGCGAATGCCGTAGGTTGTGTGTCGTGCCTGTAACACATTCACCCAAAGGCAGATTCATTACTAAATGTAATGTCAGCTCTGATTTACTGAGTGTGTGAGGGCCTGTGTGCATCTAACCTGTTCTATGAGTTTGATCATGCTGACACTCTCTCCTTGGTGGAAGGTAACAGAGCAGCCCATACTGTTGAGCTGTCCAGACAGCCTGAGGGGAGACAGTCCTTCGGCTTCTCCGTTAAATCCTCCCCCAGTGGCGTATCCAAATGTCTCCCATGAACACTGAGATGGATACAGAGGATCCAGAGCAATGCTGCAGAGCCAAGAGGTTGAAAATTGAGATGGCTAATTGGGATTGGGCAGTGGTTTGTAGAAGTATTTAGACCCGTTCAGTGCTAGTGTACATTATTTTACCATTTCAGTAAAACATAGTAACAAAGAGAAAACATGTTGTTTGAAAATGTATTTTAAAAAATAAAAATTTAAATCCATTATTTACTAAAGCGTTCTAAATACTTTTGAATGTGGCATCATTTACTACCTCAAGTCTTCTTTAGTATGTCTCTGCAAATTTTGAACAGCTGGATTGATATGCATTTACCTGAGGTCACTCTGCAGGAACAGACGGCTATTGCGGAAATTGGCAGCGCTCCCCAGACAGCAGGTTACTTCCCTGTTTTCCTGCATGATCTTCATCATCTCACACATGGCTAAAAAAAGTGATACAAGAACTTGGGTCATTGCTTCAGTTACTCAAAAATATACTTTATCCTACTGGAAGTGTACACAGTATAATACACAAAGACAAGACCTACTTTCAGGTGTGCAGTCAGTGAAGAGTGGCACCAAAAGAGGCACATTATCGATGTTCTTCAAATGAGGACGAACCTGGTGGATACCACGAGGTAACTTGGCCTGAAAAACATTGAGGACATCAAACTAAATTAAAAAGGAAAAGACAACAATTTGGACCAAATCTATCTATTATTTATATTTAAAGAATGAATGCACTTTCAACTTCAAATGGAAGCCATACATCATTTCAACCTAAAACACAAGAAGAGAGCAGTAACTTTACTGGTCTTGCTTAAGAGCTCATTACCCTGTTGCAGTCCTCCAGAAAGCTGGGTACATCGCTGTCTGTGGGCTGGAAACTGGCCAAGTCAGAGTGGGCTTCCTCCTCTGGCAGCAGGGGACCTTCAGCTTCATCCCGGGAATCTGTCAGAGTAGACCATAAACAAATGACTTTTACAGATTGCTTGACCACCTGAGATTGAGGACCATCTCTAAAGGTTAAGAGCAGAAACTCTTGAGAAGATCCCCATTTCTGTTGTTTCTATCTTAATGTCACCCACTTTCTTTGTTTTTGCTGGAACAATGGGAAAATGTGGAGTGATCTGTATTGAACTGTAAAAATGGGCATTTTTATTAAGTTCATATTTAAAGTTTAGTTTTCAGTTTTTGTGAGTTTATTTAAATTGAATTCCATCTTCATGACCTTTCACCAAACTGTCATCTGTAGTTCTCTGATGACTCTGCCACTGTCAGCCTCATCACAGATGGGGATGACACAAAGTACAGAGAACTGACAAGGGAGTTTGTGAACTGGTGCCAGCAAAATCACTTCCAGTTCTATGCTAGTAAAACCAAAGAAGTGGTAGTGAATTTAAACAGGTGCAAACATTTTTCTCCTGCACCAGGAAACGAACATTGAGATGGTGACCTCTTAGAAGTACCTGGGTGTTCATCCGAACAAGCTGGACTGACCAGATAACTCAATGGCAAAATACAAGAAAGGACAAAGTAGGCTGTATCTACTGAGGAGTTTTAGGTCCTTTGGGGTGTGGGGAGCACTCCTGAGGATCTTTTACAACTCTGTGGTTGTATGAGTCATCTTCTATGGTGTTATCTGCTGAGGCAGCAGCATCTCAGCTGCAGACAGGAAGATACTGAATAAACTAGGGCAGAAGGCCAGCTCTGACAGCTCAGACTGGGATGCAGTGGAGATGGTGAGTGAAAAGAGGATGACGGTGAAGCTATCATCTCTGATGGACAACTTTTCCCACCCCAGTGATATCACTGTTCAGCTCCATTAGTGACACACTGCTTTACCCATGGTGTCTGAAGGAGAGATACCACAGGTCCTTCCCTCCTGCTTCAGTCAGACACTACAATCCAGCACTGCTCTTCGCAGACCTCACATACTTTTCATGATCAATATTATATCTCTGTGAAATAACAATTCACTTTATATAAATAACAAATGTGAAGTAAGTGTAAATAATGTAAGATATGTGCATGTAAATAGTGTCGTTTCATAACCATATGGTCTGTTATACTTACTTGTAATATTAATATATTCTATTTTTCTATCATCATCCTAATATTAATATTGTTATGGTTTTTATCATTAGTATTACTGTCTTTTTTCTTTTTGGTGTGGTTTCTTTTTACACTGGTGTTCTGCTATCACTTTGTCTTGCTGTTGTAACAGTTGAAATTTCCCCACTGTGGGACCATTAAAGGATTATATTATCTTATCTGATTTTTCATGTTTTGTGTTGGAAAACAATCAGAGGTCGTGTGCAGGGTTTGTTATCAATGTATTACTATTTTTGTTCTAAATCACATCAAACTGATACAAACATCTCACGGTGCTTTTTTTTTACAGTAGGCTAATGTCATTCTTTATTTATAATATTCATAACACAGTTATGTCCGTAAGTATTTGGAAAATGACACATTTTTTGTAATTTTGCCTCTGTACACCTTCACAGTGGATGTTATAACAATTAAGATGTGACTGAACTGCAGGCTTTCAGCTTTAATTCAAGAGTTTTGAGAAAATAACTGCATTATTATTTAAGAATCACAGCCATTTTATACAGTCTCCCATTTTCAGAGGCTCAAAAGTAATGAGACAGTTGACTGACAAACAGTTTTATAATTAGGTGAGGCCTGTTTCCTTGTTATTCCATGACAACTAAACAGATAAAAGATTCAAAGTTAATTCCAGTGCTGTATTTGCTGTTTATTTGAGAGTGTCCTGGGCTAACATAGGCAGCACTGACCTTGCATATTTTTGAATGGCAGGAGAAACCAGAGCTTTGAAAAAGTCCACAGAAAGGGCCCCACCTGGGCTTGAACCCAGGACCCTCATACTGAGAGGCAACAGAGCTAACCACTGACCCACTGTGCTGCCAAATATGAGCAGTGTGAAGTCCAAAGAGATATCAGTGCAAGTGAAGGGGGCCATCATTATACTGAAAAAACAAAATAAACCAAAATAAATCAGAGAGACAGCACAAACTTAGGATTCACCAAATCAACAATCTAGAACATTCTTTAAAAAAAAAAAAAGAAAAAGAAATACACTCGCCAGCTCAGCAACACCAAAATGCTCGGCAGATCATGAAAGACAACGAGAGTGGGCAATTACAGAATTCTTTAGATGGAAATGAAAAACCTCTTCACAACATCCCACCGAGTTAAGAACAACCTTAAGAAGGTTAAGTGTATTATTGCCAAAGTCTACAATCATGAAATGCCTTCAGAGATGTAAATACAGGGGGTTTACAACAAGGGTTAACAACTGGTTAAACTCAAGAACCGGGAGATCTGATTAGACTTTGCAAGAAAACATCTAAAAGAGCCTACCCAATTCTGGAATAAAATTCTTTGGACAGATGAACCCAGAATGACGGAAAGTAAAAAGCATGGAGAAGGAAAGAAACAGTTCGTGTTCTGAAGCATAACACATCATCTATCAAACCTGGTGGAGGCAGCGTTATGGCAGGGGCATGTATGGCTGCCAATGGAACCTGGTCACTAGCATTTACTGATGATGTGTCTGCTGACAGAATTCTGAAGTGTACAGGGCTAAAGTCTCATATTCACCCCAAAGCTGAAAAGCGATCAGATGGTGCTTTGCAGTGCAAATATTGCAAAGGCAACCCAAGAGTTTCCCAAGGCATGGCAATGGGATGTCCTTCAATGGACAGGTGATGCCACCTGATCTCACCCCAAGAGTGCAGATTTTCAGTTACTGAAGACAAAACAGAAGGCAAAGAGAGCCACAAACACACATCAACTGAAGGCAGCTGCAGTAAAGGCCTGGCAGAGCATCTCAAGGGAGGAAATGCAGTATTTCAGGCAGCCAATGACTGCAAAGGATTTTCATCGAAGTACTAAAAACAATACTATGTAAAATAATGTTAGTTTGTTAAATTACTTCTGAGCCTCTGAAAATGGGCGCTCGTCTATATATCCCCATATTAATAAAATGTATAATAAAGTTAATTAATGTTTGCACAAACAAAGGTACCTTGGTTCAAATCCTCGTGCAGGGAGCCATGACTGGGGCTGGATGGAGCTCCGTCACAGGGACTGTCTCCATTTGGAGTCAGAGAGATATGACAGTTCCAGCCTGTCTCTAAACCCATCTTCTCTGCAAACACCTGCATGACCCAAAGCAGCCACATGAGCATCTTCTCACATACACTTTTATAGTGGACTACAGCAGTAGATTTGACTTATTATACTGATTTATACGCATATGTAGTGGTATTTAGTACATGTGTCATTTTTTGGGGAAACATTTTCTCATTACCCCTTTTGAGCCACATGTGTAAACATATGCAACTCTCCATGAGCTTTAGAGAGGTTCAGATGCTGCAAGTACATAATAAACTCAGAAGAAAGACTTCTACAAACAACTGGATGCAACAATTTAACTTCAGGTTACTGATGCGTTTCACTGACTGACCTATCATAGTCTGTGTCACAGTAAAATTGTATTTTATAAACAAGTGAATCTGTAAAAGATGTGCACTTGTTCCACAAAGGGAGCAAGTGCAGCTGTGATTTGATGACTGCTGCTAATGCATGCTGGGAAATTCATTTTTATTGTGGAGAATTATGAACAAAAGGGATTAAAGGTCCAGTTTGGCCAAGCTAATTGAGATTTCAGACAATCTCAAACGTGCTCACCTTGCTACGGAGCTCATCCTCCATTGAAAAGTAAACAAAGCGGATGCAGGCGGTGACAAGGGCATCGATGAGACGGACCGTGTCCAGCCTTGCCTGGAACTGGGACGATACCATGCCCATAAAGATCTGCCCGCTCAGGGCCTGAACACAGTCCTCACGCTCCACACCCTCACCTATACCCTCTTTGGACATGAACAAAGGATAGGAACAAGCCAGACACAATGAAACAATGGCACATACTATATTGTACCAGATATAGCTAGAAGATCATTTTTATCTGCCCTACCTGAGTAGAGGCACTTAATGGTGCATTGATAAGAATAAGCAGTATGTACTCATTTTATTTATTATGAATTTAAATGAGCAAGGTAACTGTTAATGCTTTTAAATATTTTTAAAATTTTTAAAAACATTTTAAACATCCTGCAGCCACTGCTATTTTCAACAATTTTAGGAGGGGCCATGTAACACCTTAAGAAAAAATGATCATCTATATGAAAGAAAGGCTGAAGACATACAAATATCTTGATGCATACGATTATTCACTTCATAGTCATGTCCAAAGCATTTAACACCAAGAATTGTTGATTTATTTGTTTGCAGTGATTGACAAGCACATAAAATGCAGCTGAACAAGTTGTGGGTTTTGATAAACAACTCTAATTATAAATAACAAGAACTTCCATACACTAACCCAGCCACATGGGGGACACAAGCCAGTCTACTCCTAGTGCCGGTCACAAGCCCTGGTACATGGGGAAGGTTGTGTCAAGAAGGGCATCCGGCGTAAAATCTTTGCCAAATCCAATATGCGGACTCATAATACGACTTCTATACTTGATTGGTTGAGGCCCAGGTCAACAACAACCGCAGAGGCTGCTGGTTGAAACTATGCTACTGTTGGCCGAAGACAAGGTAGGAGGAGAGGTGGAAAGCGTGATAAGAGGCAGAGAGAGAGATAAGGAAAGGTAGGAAGGTGGAGGTTAGAAAAGGGACTTTAAATGTAGGGACTAACTAATAAAGGGAGAGAGCTGAATAATATGATGGAGAGAAGGAAGGCAGATGTGTGTGTTCAAGAGACCAGCTGGAAGGGAAGCCAGAAGAATTGGAGGTGGATTCAAACTGTTCTACTATGGTGTAGGTAGGAAAAGAAATGGAGTAGGGGTAATCTTGAAGGAGGAGTATGTGAAGATGATTCTGGAAGTGAAGAGAATGTCAGAAACTGGAAACTGAAAGTATGATGCTGAATGTTGTTAGTGCATATGCCCCACAAGTTGGATGCCAGTTAGAAGAGAAAGAGGAATTCTGGAGTAAGTTGGATGAAGTGGTAGAGAGTATTCCCAGAGGAGAGAGAGTGGTGATTTAAGCAGACATCAATGGACGTGTAGGTGAAGGGAACAGAG
>VUQH01058855.1:0-17752 GCA_015106775.1 Etroplus canarensis
GCCTGTGGGGGCAGTGCTATGATCTGGGGTTGCTGCAGTTGGTCAGGTCTAGGTTCAGCAACAGTATGTGCTCAAAGAATGAGGTCAGCTGACTACCTGAATATACTGAATGACCAGGTTATTCCAGCAATGGATTTTTTCTTCCCTGATGGCACGGGCATATTCCAAGATGACAATTCCAGGATTCATCGGGCTCAAATTGTGAAAGAGTGGTTCAGGGAGCATGAGACATCATTTTCACACATGGATTGGCCACCACAGAGTCCAGACCTTAACCCCATTGAGAATCTTTGGGATGTGCTGGAGAAGGCTTTGCGCAGCGGTCAGACTCTACCATCATCAGTGCAAGATCTTGGTGAAAAATTAATTCAACACTGGATGGAAATAAATCTTGTGACATTGCAGAAGCTTATCGAAACAATGTCACAGCGAATGCGTGCCGTAATCAAAGCTAAAGGCGGTCCAGCGAAATATTAGAGTGTGTGACCTTTTTTTGGGTGGTGACTTTTTTTTTGGCCGGGCAGCGTATGTGTGTGTACAGAATATGCATAGTGTGTTTATTTATGATAAATGAGATGGGCTATACATTAGATGCATATGTCTACTTTTGTTTAATAACAGTTTCTTTCAAGGTTCTGATTTGGCCTCTTTTGCCTTTTTGGCATTTTTATGTTTTTGTTTCTGTCTCTGACAGTTGGTTCCCATCCGCTCTCCCTCAGACTCCCTTTAATTATGCTTGTTGATGCCAAATGTCTTGTCTTTTTCTGTTTTATTTTCTCTCACTGTCTACTGCATCATTCTCTTTCCTATCTAACTCACTCTGTTCTAACCTCTTTTTTCCCTCTCTCATGGGTAACCGCTCATAAGCGTAAAGTAAGATTTCTTTGACACAACCCTAACTGGTAGAAAACTTCCGAAAATTCATTTGGCAGTGTCCATGTCTCCCAACAGTGATAATAAGAGCTGAATATGTGGAACAACTGCACACATAGGCTGGAACACACAGGGTTTTTTTGTTTTTTCTTAACTTGCTTTTCTTACATTCCAATTTTCTGTTGTGGTGTTTTCATTAAAAAATTAATAAAAAAAACATTAGAAAAATAAGGTGTTATTGAGCTATATCAGGGGTCCTTTATTTTTCATTATTTTATTGCAAAGGAAACAGAACAATTCTTCAGTGGAGGGATCATATTTATCTTATTAAGCAACTTACGTTGATAATGAGTAAAGCATACAGAACCGTAATTGCTTTATAAAATAGTAACATTAAAGATGACCAGTTTCACTTAATTTGGACTAGCACAAATAAAGATAAAACATACAAGTTAAATATAGATTCTGATGGACCTTTTAAATGACAAAAAAAATATCTTTTTGTTATTAATTTCGTGTAGAGGCTGAACATTTTTAGATGGAGAGAAGAACATTTAAAAGAATTTAAAGACTCATAACAATAAAATAAAAATTTAATTGAAATGGTTAAAATAACATTTGCACATTTCTGTATTCATCTACTTTCTCTCAAAAAACATATGATGCCACAGGAGATGACCTAAAGAGACACATATGGCTCCAGATCAGCAAGTTCGACACCCCTGAGCTAGGCCATCTGTGGATGTTTTATGGGCTGGTATCAATTTAATCATAGTCAAGACTGGGGAAGTACAGGGTATAATGTGCTTTTTTGCTGTAAAGTTAACAAATGTAAACTAATGTCATGATTAACATTCCAGTTTGGCTTCATCCACACCCTGGTCTGAGGGGGCAGGTAGCACTCACATACATCTTGGTCATGCTTGACACCAAAATTGCATTGTGCCACTGCATTATTGCTGACACATTCCCTGCTGTGCTTCACTTCTTTCTTCACCACATTCAAGTTGAGAACAAATCTCCAAAATACCAAGCACTCTCATTCAAGAAAGAGAAGGTGTGCAACTATCCAAAATGCCAACTCCAGTGAGCAGCGTCTGCTCTGTGAGCTGTCCTAAAAATTGGGTAGGGTTTGTAGGGTTTGTCAAGGAAAAACAGTTAGTGTTTATGCTCATGCCACAGAAATACACCAGAAAGTCAGCATGCATCTAAAGCGATACACTCATACTTACTCAATGACGCAACCTGAATGTGTTTCACAGAAATTCTTTGTATTTCCCTCCCTCCCACTCTGTTTGTCACCATGTTTCTGTAGTCAAGAGTCTATTTTGCACACACTAATAAACACAGCAGTTTATTTCTGAACAGCAGTCCTGGTCATCCTGTAGCTAGATTACTCATGGTCTGCATACTTCCAGACATAAAATTTAGCATATGAGAAAAATAGAGTGTGTAGAGATTGGCATAAACCGGCTCACTGTAGGAAAAGCTTGCAATATAAAAGTCGCACAACCCTTTAACTCAAAGTATGATTTACATAGATCATTGCTTATCTGTGGATACAGGTGACTGCTGAATGGGTTTTACTGCTTGTGGGTGACAGTTAATTTTAGCTGTTGATTGAATAATTTACTTATCTTCGAGATTTGGGGCATTAGACATAAAAGAGGAAACAATGACAAAAAATCTTGATGACTTTGTGCTGTATCAGTCACATGTAAGATTTAGAAGCATGAGGTAACTCAACTGGTTTTTTAAACCAAGTAAACCAACTCAATCTTCAGTTATTCAAATGTTAAATTTATATTACCTAACCTAATTTTCTAGGCTGTCAGTATGATGACCTTATTCAGTTGCACATATTCCCAGGTGATACCTCATCGCAAGTTATGCATGGGGTGGAGGGCCATGTATGGGATTTAGTAGAAATTGTGGGTCATCCTGGACCTTTTGCCTAGAAACTTTATGAAACATTGTGCATGTCTGCTCTGTCAACAATCTAAATATGATGGAAAGATAATGATAGATTAAGACTGAGTCAAGATCAGGTGTAAGCAATCATATGCTCTAGACCAGTGATTTTTTTTGGCATAGCCCATGTAAGAAGCCAAAAGAAGGTTGCACCCCAAACCACACAACATTTTATCAATCACTAACACTAAAAAAGATCTACACTCACAAAACAACAAGACAAGACTGGGCATAAAGAACTCCTAACCAAACTGCATGACACAATACTTAGCAGAGGATAGGTGGGGGTATAAATTCTCACAGACTAATGACAAATAAACAAAATGGGCAAGGGAGCATAGGTGACGACATCAAGAACAGGAAGTAACACTAAACATAATGCACAAGCCATTACTAGTTACAAAAGTTACAAAATGCTGACTTATAATGTACAGTACAACAACCTGCACAGACTGAACACAAAGAAACATGAGAGGCACAATAAAAGCCATAACACAAAGAGGGACAAGAGTCAAAAATAAACTAGAACAGGAACTCAAAACCCTAACTGAAGGATTACAATAAACCATACTAAACATAGGCAGGGCTAGAACTAAGGCTCATGTACAATCAATAAAATAAACAAACCACAAAAAACCCAGGACCATGGCAGCTTGTTTCTTTTCATATAAAAAGCATATCTATTCATTTTAGTTTTAGTTTTAGTTTTGTTCATATCTTGCAGCAGCTCCAGTGGGGCCTGCCCATAGTTTGAGCACTGCTATAGGCTAACCAAACACTGGAATTAGAAACTTCCTAAAGTGCACATATGGTGTATAACAAGATTTTAAAGGACAATTTAAAATTTTAAGCGTAAAGTCAAGTATTATCCTTCTTTTCAAAACCTACTTACTCTCCCTTTCTTGTCATATCTTTCTTCCCCAATCTTCTTCTCTTTTCCTGTTCTTATCCATCAGCTTTCTTTCCATACTACTTGACTGACTGACTGACAACCTGACCTCTCCACTTGAGATTTGATTTTAATTGGTTTAATTGATCCCAATTAGTTTAAAAGGTTAATCAACATGTTAATGAGGGGTGTCAGTGTGATAAGTGAGTTGATTAATTAGTGGACTTTTTAACAAGATTATGATTGATTGGCTACTCCCTGTCAGCTGCCAGTCATATCCGTTACTCTGTCGCTTCAAGCATATTAGCAGGAGGACAGGCTGTGTGGCTGAAAATGTTTAGAGATCTAAAATCATATAGTATTCCTAAAATTCTCACATCACAGGATATCACGCTACAAGAGAGAACATTTTCTTTCTTTGGAATACGTCATAGCATGACTTCATTTTGAAATTAATTACAGTATATAAACCAGTAAGTAAGTGAAAAAAATATTACTGTTATCTACTATACATGTTGCTATGGCTTCACTCATACCATAGGAAATGAGGAAAGGTCAATATTAAGAATACAGCATTGCCAAAGGCATGATTGGCAATGCTGAATTATTGATGACCTCCAATTAGTTTAAAATCTTTTGGAAGCACTTGCAAAATATCTGTGTACATCACTGGAATCACTGACTTCATAATTTAAGATAATTTAATTCAGCATTGCATTCTATTTGTTTCTGGTATAGTTTTTGTGTTCTATTCCTCTTTATTTTTTTTTTTCTAGTGCCTTTAGAGTTACTCTTAGGGTGGTTAGCAACTCTAGGTTATAATATATTTATGTTATTACCCTTTAATTACACTTCAAAAGAAATTTCCCTCCTGGGATTAATAAAGTATTCTGATTTTGATTCTGATTCTAATTTTACTTAACTCTACAGAACTTCCAGGACCATATGTTTCAGGTCTACTAAAATTTGCTTTTCTCCAGGATAATACGTTATTATGTTGAAGCCCTTGGGAAGCATTAGTTAGAGTAGTGGCAAACACAGAGCGAAAACATTTCTAAATTTGATTAAATTACTTAATCAACAAATATGGTTTTGCATTTCTGTGTAATTTACAAGACACTGACCTCGCAATTTGTTTAGCTGTGGTGGTGCCAGCCAGCTGGACACTGTGTGTGTGGGGGTGTGTGGGGGGTGTGGGGGGTCTGTTTGTGTCTGTGTATGTGTGTGTGTAAGGTCAGACACAGCTCATAAAAGCCTCCTCCTTCTGCTGCTGCCCAAATTATGAGGCTCTGAATTAATAATAATCTCCAAATGATTTATATCCAAGTTTGCATAAAAGGGGCAGTAGGATTAGTGAGGCAGCAAAAAATACAAAGAACATTACAAGCGAGAGTGACTGTGGTAAAACTGAGGAATTCCAGGAGTATTATTAAAAGAATTTGAGAGGCAGAAAAGAGACAAAGCTATGGAGAGTTGGGGGTTTGAGGAGACAAGTCTAGGATCACAGTGTGCCTAAATATCAAATATGTACAGTACCAGTCAAAAGTTTTGACACACTCATGAGTGTACTGTATAAAAATTAAATTAAGAATATTTTATGTTCCACCATAAATGGCTGTAGAACACTTTATAGAGAAAAAGTTTGTATGAGTGCTTTTGTGCTTGATTGTGTGTATGTTTTTATGTTTGGACAGCTGTGTTCATGGTTCTTGGACACTGGACAACCCTGTTCATGAATTAGTGTATTTAGAAACACAGCCTGCAGCTCCAATGCATGGCTAAACCAAATTTACCAAGTTAATTGCCCATTTGAATTCTTAATTGATGCTTCAAAATGATTCACAGTGGCAAGGTTTTAAAACATGCCATAGGCTTTATGTTGATAGACCTAAATGAAAGGAATGAACCATTTCATTTCAGATATCCCTTGGTAGAACACAGTATTTTCATTAAAGGGAGAAATTCCTCCTATTACCATGAATTACATCCAGCCCTTTGAAGATTTACAAAAAATATATATGTGAATGTTTTTTTTCATCCTAGTTAGTATTTACTGTATTTCATATATTAAAAAATATAAAAACCAAAGTAAAGTTATTGTTCACATTTTTTATTGTATTATTGTTGCAATATCTATACATTTCTATATTTATGGACTTTTTGTCAGTATGGCTTAGGCCTTGGTAGAACATACAGGAGCCACAACACCTGACATCCACCGTGAGGTCATCTTACTATTACCTGTTCTAAAAATCAGACAGTACTTTGGCTTTGTGACAGGGAGCTTGCAGTTTAAAGTTAATGTAATATCTAACCCAGTTGAGTAAAACATTTTTGCTCTCACATACAGCCCCACTCATGTCAAGAAAAGTTCATGGCTGCATGGCCCTGTGTGAAAACAGATTATGTCAGCCTTTATCTCTGTGTTTCTTACCATTTCCTTTACAGCTAAACGCAAGCACAACCATTATGTGTCCATTAGCATGTTTAATTGAAACTCAGTAATTATTCAGCTATTACAGCATCCCTGGGCAAAAGCAAATGCTAGTCACCTCAGGACCAAAATGCATTTAAAGACTTAGACGCCCTAATAAAGACAGCCAATTTTTGATTTTGATTTGTTTGTTAAAACATGTTATGCAGTCTAAATATAGTACTTCTTGACAAGATAAAATCAAAGTTGATGTAGTTTCCCACTACAGGATCTACTCTGAGTGCAACATATCATCTGGGGACTCAAGCTTTGTGAGGGACTTACTGTAGGTTGTTACTAAAAAATTAACAAAACTAGAAGTACTCAGAGAGCACAAGCCTCCGCCAATGCCTGGCTCTGTAAGTAAATTCAAAATTCAAAATTCCTATATTAAAATCATTACCTACTCCACCTGCAAAATTTAACCGTTAATAACTTGTACCTTACGTCACACCTCAAATAAATGAATAGACAAATAAATAAAATTGTTTTAAATCTATTAATAACTTTTTGAGTTATATTACACATAGAAAAATAAAGATAAAAAAACAGCAGTGGTGAAAACATAACCTCCTCGTAAAAATAAAACAAAAAAAAAAAATTTTTGGCCTCTGCTATGGACTATAGGATATGGATTCATATTTAAAATATATTTAAAATAGCAAAATTACTTTCTTTCTGTATTTTCAGAATTGCACAGCATACTTTGTTTCCCCAGAGCAAAACTTAATATGAGTACAGGGGTGTCACACTGTGTTAACTGCATTTATAAATTTGTGGAATGGCAGATTCCAAACAATCATGCTAAAACAGGCTTCCAGACAACCTTCCTTCCCTCAAAAAATTGCCAAAATATTGACACATGCATTTGTTCTTTGTTCCTCATGATTCTTTGTTTATTCAGGAGACCAATGAAAACAGCTAATCAAAACTACAGATATTTGTTAGAAGCACCATTAACTCAAACCAAGATACCACAGTAAAGCCTGTAGAAGATTAATTTGGATTAGAAGGCTTAATCAAATCTAGTTCTGAACTTGTATTGCTTTCAATAGCAATAACAAGATTATATTCGTGGCAAAACACAAGAGTTATTCTGTTTTGTAGTCTGCAGGAAATTTTGGGATATGTGGTTTTGGGAGTGAGCCAGTTTGGTTTGTTTAAATTTTAAGGTAACTAATCCATAAAGATGAATCCCCCAGACATAATAGAAGGTGAGGTTTGCGTGACTGCTCTCTTTGACCTTCAGTTTCCATGCTGTTTGAATTCTAGATAGCACCTCTAAATCAATAGGCTGATTCTGCATCCAAAATTTTAATGTTTAGAGAGCATTTTTTATGTCTTACATCAGCATAATGAAAATGTCACACAATTTCTGTATTTTATTGGGATCTTGACTCCAACCCCCAACCTATGACAGTTTTTAAGCACAAAGAAAGAAGAAAAGGAATCACTTTTAGCAGCCTCCCTCTTGAATGAAAATGTAAATGTAACTGAATTCAATTCCAATTAGGTGTCAGGTATATTTGCCAAGGCCTTATCTACCATACTCATTCATTTGGTCACTTATATTTAGCCTGTCTGCCCTCTATTGGCCTGTCAAAGTGATAGAAGAATATTGAGCTACCCTGCCTCCTCTTGCATGGATTATGTTTTGGGAAGTCTGCCTGTGTTTCCTTACTCAGACAGTGCACTGCCATAATTCCAGTATATTGTGGATGGCCACATACTTGATTGGCTTTTTACGTTCTGGAAAGTTTTCAGTTTATTGTTTAAACTTAAGATGAATGTTATTTTCTGTTCCGCACTATCTAGAATTCATTAACATTTTCCATCTGTTATTTACTATTGTCTTCTCATCTTTATGGTTCAGTGTTCAGTTCTTTCTATATAAAAGCTATCCAAATACAATAGGAAAGTAAGGCTTCAAGAATAGATAAACTTTAACATAAGCTGAAGAGTTACATTAGAAAGTATTCTGTTGACACTCTTCCCTCCGTCATTGTCTGTGTTACTGCTGAACCTTACATCCTCAGCACCTGTCCTAGAATATGTGTTTCACTACCTATGTCCCTGTGTGTGTGTTTGTACTTAGAGTATATCTGTGTTTATGCATATGCATGTTTGTGTTCCTGTTCACATGAAGGATTCTGTGCCAGTGTGAGTATATGAGTGTGTGAACTCCTGTCAGTGCTGTTGTTCTCTGCTCTGTATATTGTTTTTTAGATGTGCAAGTATGTGTTTCTGTATGTACAAGTGACCAACTTGAGCTGACAGATCTATCTGTTGTATGTTGATGTGTTGTGGCAGTTTGTGTCTGCTGTTCAGTTTGTGTGTGCACTTGGATTCAAGCATACTTGTTTGTGTGTATGTTGATTTTCTGTTGTCTGTTTATATGTCAGGTATGAACAATCTGTTTCCTTCCCTGCGGCACAACGTACCAATCACATCCCTCCATCATCTCTCTTCATTAAGTATTCATGAGTTTCTGTGTCTGCAGGGCTGTGATTGGCTCTTAATGAACAACTGACGGCATTATCAGTCAGCCAATGCTATGACAACAAAATAAGTCAATCAGTACAAAAGAAACTCCAGTCAACCCATGGTACAGAAGCATTACTCAACTCTTGCAGTGAGACAGTATTCCCCTCAGGAAGGTTGACATATTTGATATTGTTGACTGCATGGTACCTTTGATATGACTCTTGTAGTCTCTCCAGCCTACTCATGAGCAAGTGCACACAGCTTGAAATTCTAAGTGTTCTACATAATTACAACCAAGGAAAGCCAAGGAGCGCATTTAGCACATGTAGAGCATACAATTTAGTTTTTGTGTAAATAAATCCCTAAATCCTTTTTCTTGTCAGCCTTAGCTTAAGAACCATTAGTCAAACTGAGTACAGAGACACTGCTGGCCTCAGGGGATCATATGAGCTCATAAATCTATGAACTACTCCTTAATCATCTTTTATATTATTGTGGGAGCTTGCATTTTACCAGTACTGGCTTTCATTATTGAGTTGGTGTTCTGCTGTTCCTATATCAAAAGGGCTGTTAGCACTGGGATCATTACTGTAACGCTAGCTGGGAATATACTTTGTCAAATTAATGCAGATTGTTTACAAAGACACATTCTGGTGATGTTACACAATTGCTCATCTGTGGTTACAAAATAATTCTAATCTAGAGGTTTTCGGCAGCATTGACAATCATTCTCATCTACTAATTAAACTCTTTAATTGCATATATTACAATTATTGTTAACTAAATGTAGACAGAAGAATATATTAAGCATAGCCTACCAAGCCTACCATGTGAGTAGTTCTATTGATTTCATCTACCCTCTTAATGTAGGCAAACACTTGGGCCACCGATATTAAACATACATTACAATGCAGCTGCTATTAAATGTGTGAATAAAATATACATTCATTACATAAAATCTTAAAATCTGACAAATTGTTATATGAAATTAAACAATTTTGGATTATAAGCACTTAAACACTAGCTACTAAATCAACCTCTCTCGCAGAATTTCTATTTAAGAGTCATTTGTTGGTTTCAGCTGTGTAAAGGATTCACTATCTTTTTGTTTTAGTTAGTTATTTATTTATTTATTTATTTATTTATTTATTTATTTATTTATTTGGTCAATGAATTCTATTTTAAATGTAGTTTCAAAACTTTCTTAAGCCTGGGCACTTCAGGAGTTGTAACGTAAGGCTGGTAAATTAAATTAATGTCTTTTTTCCCCCCTCAATTCACCATCACAGAGATTCTCTGTTACACGCAAACAGTTTTAGGACATATGAAATCTAGACAAAATTGTGGGTAACAACCAGCATGACCAAAAAAACAAAACAAACAAACAAAAAAAAAAAAAAAACAAAGTCAATCACTGATCTGGATTTTGCGTTCAGTAACAGGGTAACTGTAGTGCTGTGTATTTGATTTTTGTGTGCTCAAACAATTAAAAAAAAACAAAAACTCATGTCTTAAACGCATCAGGCCCACATTACACCCCAGGAGGTGATTTTAGCATATGATTCAGTTGGTATTTTATGTTGTTATTTTATGTTTTCTTTATTTTTATTTATCTTCATTGTCAGATTTATTACTGTGGTACTTTATCTGGGTTCTTGGTTGCTGTTGCTAGTGGAATATAGTTTAGTTAATACGAAGTACTTTACTTCATAAATATGGTTTACATAAATGCATCTGCCCTTCCATCTGTTGTTTGCAGTAGAGCTGCTGCTTTTAGGCTAGAATATTAACATGGGCATATTTAACTTTGATACATAGTCACACAGGACAGGTTTTATGATGCATATTAACAGGGCTTGATACAGTGAATGAATTTGCACAGGCAAAAACAAATTTGACTTTTAACTATTTTTGGCCCAGATTTCCATATTTGGCTGCCAAACCGAGGAGGATGCATTTCAAGCCTGATTGTAAGACTTTGATCTGTTTCACAGCTTCCCTGGTTGTTGAAAGCAACAAGAGTTTGCCAGTTAATGTTCTTAATTCATGACAATTGGGGCAGTCTCAAATATTAATTTTATCTCAAGATAGTAACACAATTGTGTAATTTTATTGTTTTTTACATTTTTGATTCTTTTATTTCTGTTAAGGGTGGTATGGTTTTTCTATGTATACAAATGTGGACTAAGCCCTCCAATGTCAAAATAGTCATTAAATGTTTAATGGCATGTCTGCATGCAGTGAAATGGAAAAAATGTATTTGCTTCACTCTCATTAAAGTGTCTTGCCAGCTATATTTTAGAATACAGCTGTTGTTCCAGAATGTTTATGAAATGACCTGAAAATATTAGGATGAGCGGGGGTTTTATGAATCATTGCTGTTAAATATTATAAATAAAATGCAGTAAAATATGCTTTTTATCTGAAGCGATAGCCGCTATTATATCAGATATCAAGACTGCCTCCCCTTAAACAGCTATGAAGCTGCTGTCAGGAATAA
The DNA here is from genome assembly GCA_015106775.1 of Etroplus canarensis. Classification (NCBI taxonomy): domain Eukaryota; kingdom Metazoa; phylum Chordata; class Actinopteri; order Cichliformes; family Cichlidae; genus Etroplus; species Etroplus canarensis. Next base: position 11,191 of record VUQH01058855.1, read on the forward strand.
TAAATTCTTTGTGTAGGTGGAATGCTGTGAAGGCAGTGTTTTTGCATTCTGTTTATGTATGTATGATGCACAGAGGCTGCCATACGCAGCTGTGATACATGAGTCGCTTGGAGAATTCTCATTAATGGGAGAATTTATGACAGAAATTATTCTAAAATGTAAGGGAATATTTACATTTGGTCCCGATAAGTCTGACATATTGATAAAAAGTCTTTCCCATTTTTAAAATTGGTATAAGTGTAGTGGTAATATGGCAGGAAACATATTTAGCAAACTCAGGCTAAAGGAACAAAAAATATGGAAGTGGACAATTAAAAGGAAAAAATTTGACATTTATTGTGGCTATTCATCATTATGACTTCCCATCTCCTTTGCTCACAAACAGTTACACTCTAAGTTGAATCTCAAAAAAATAATAGAGAAAATAAAACTATAACAAGCTACAAAACATCCCTTCAATTTCAACTCACACTTGGTACTATTAAATTATTTTGTTTTTGTGTTTTCATTTTCTTTATTGCCAAGTATCCTACAGTAGATAGCTTATCATATTAAAGGTTTAGTGTGGTATAAGTAAGGATTCAACTTGCTGTTAATTTGCAAAATAAGATGTGTCCACTGAATAAGTTTACTGTCTGATTAAGCTATACTCTTAATTTCTTCCTTAATGCCAAGAAAGAAAGACATCAGCAGTTGTTGCTGTCCATCAATCTGTGACATGTTATAAGGTCATTTCCAAATAAACTGAAGTAAATCATTCCATCTTGACAAATGCTATTCATGGAAATCTTTAAGACAGTTGCCAAACTTCATAAGACTGGACATCTCATCAAATTCACTCCAAGGACAGACCACCCAATGCTCAGAGAGAAAAAGCAAAAAATCCCTCCGACTCTCAGACCTTGGTTAGCATGATAACTGTTAAAATTTGTGACAGTAGAAAAAGACTAAAGAACTATAGCTTGTTATGACGAGTTGCCAGGAGAACGTGGCAACACAGCTTAAGTTACAAAGTTGCATCTGAAGAAATCACAAGACTTCTGGAATAATGTCCTTTATACTGTACACATAAGACCATATACTTAGTTGTTTTGCACAAAACTAAACACGGCTTATCAGTGCAAACAGCTCATACCAACTGTCAAGCACAGCGGTGGAGGAGTTATGATTTTGGCTTGTTTTGCAGCCATAGGACCTGGGCACCTTGTAGTCACTGAGTTGACCATGACCACCTGAGTCAGATGTGAGGCTGTCTGTCTGCCAGCTGAAGCTTTACTGGAACTGAGTTGTGCAACAGGACCATGGTCCCAAGCACGCCAGCAAATCTACAATTCCAGTGTTGGAACTGCCCAGTCAAAGTCCAGACTGAAGCCTGATTGAAATGCTATGGCATGACCTAAAGAAATGTGTGCATAAACAAATGTCCAAAAACCTCAACAAATTAAAGCAACGTTGTAAAGAAAGAGCAGGCAAAAATTCCCTCACAATTACCAACAGCTACCTCAGGTTTTGCTACTAAAGGTGGTTCTACGGGATATTAAATCATGTGGTGTACTTGTTTATGTGAAACTAGTTTTCACATGACTGTACATGATCATGTTCAGTGAATATTATTTTAAATCAATTTAGCCGTACTATATTTTGATCTGCTGGTACTTAGACATATCATAATTATATGTTAATGTGTTAACAGCTCAGCATAATATTACGCATCACTGTATCACTCAGCTTAGAAGATGTATTGGCATCCATATTTCAAGATTCAAGATTAGCATACATTGTAAATGAGGAGTGGTGTTGTTTACCCTTTTCCTTGCAGACACACATGTACTGTTGAACGACATTAAATTATCCTGGTGGTAAGTTAACTCAATATTACACCACACGGACTTTAAACTTTAACCCATATATACATATGATAAACATGGACCATTAACACATGACATGTGAATGTATCTAGGCACTGCACAAAATAATTGTTGACATAAAATACACAACATGTAATAGAACTGTGTTTAATAGAATATAACTGATGTATGTTCATATATGTAACCATTGTACAGGATAACATCAGGATAATTGTTGAACATTAAGTCATCTGCCATTTGTCACCCTTCAGTGGATTAGTCAAGTCATTATGAAAGCAGTATGTGTCAGCTGCTCTATCAGACATTCATTAAAGTGATTTGTCACTGTACTTTGTCATTCAGGATAAGATATATTTGTGTTTTCATTATTTATGTTGGCAATGTGTTCATTCATTTCAACAAAATAGAGCAGAAAAAAAAATCTGATGTGAAAATAGTCAAATTGGTGTTTTTTTTGGTACTACTCCATAAATAAATTAATGAACTCATTAATCTTGCTGCCGTAATTTGTACTCATATCTTCTAAACTACACTAATATATATGCACAACATTAGCTACCTTATGATGACATGATGTCACAAATATTAGTAAGCAGAACTCATGCTGACAGGGATCTGCTGGTCAGTTTGTCTCATCTTGTCTTGGATTTACTCAGATTAAAGGAACCATTTTGTAATGTGCCATTATTGAAATGCTTTGATTACAGAGCTGCATCACTGTCATTTGATTAAAGCTGCAATTTTGCTTTACCAGCTTTTGTTCAAAATATGATGGGTCTTCCAATAAAACAACCTCACATCTGATGTATGTGTCTAAGTGACACAGAGAAAGAGAAAGAATAAGCTTCTTATAAACAAAAATCCCTAATGGTACTGTTGTTGAACTCATTTTTCCAACTTTCTTTCCTCTTTTGCTCCTCTCTTTCTCTATCCCCCCTCCGCTTTCTGTTTTTTTTTACCATTTTTTAAGTTTATTTTGCCTTTTTTAGTTTTCTTTTCTGCTATGCTCTTCTCTCTCCCAGTTTTGTGAGGGAGAAGAATCTGCCATTAAAAAGTCTTTTGTTAGGTCTAGTTTTTTCTCAGTTTATTCGACCTGTTCTCTGATTTTCCTTCTCTTTTCTGTATTCTGTTCTCTTCTGCAGTGAAGCGATCAGTAGATTTTAAATCGCGGGGCGTTAAATTATTCCCTGGCAAAGACTCCAGCAACAAGTTTTCAATATGTGAGTTCACATCTTGATGTCCCTTTGGCTAATGAAGTAACGTGTAATGGCTCGGTTAGCTTGGACTGGCTTTTTAACTTTGTTTTTTATTTGGTTTTGCTTTAATTAATTTCATCTCTTAAAAAAGGCTATTACGTTTAACACATTTGTGCCTCTGTCTTTTAAAAATACAGAATTAGTGATATCTTTTGTCTATTAACTGACTTGTGACTGCAACAATTTACAAAAGCATAATGCTGAAGTTTATCATTGATATATGAAAATGAGACTTTTTTCACTCACAAATGTGTTGAAAAGCCTTTAAAAGAGCACCGTTTTTGCATTCGGCATGACTGCTGTATGTTTTTGTTGTTTGATATTTTGTATGTGTATTTTGGTCATGCTGTCTTGCTTCTTCATTGCTTGCTTTGATATATTTAATCATGACTTGTTCTGATAAGTTTAATCATGGGTTGTTTTTGCTTGCTTTAGGCTCAGGGAATGTGAATCAGCTGTTGTTAATATTGCTTACCGCCTACTCCTGTCTCTTCTCTTCTCTTCTCTTCTCTTCTCTTCTCTTCTCTTCTCTTCTCTTCTCTTCTCTTCTCTTCTCTTCTCTTCTCTGCTCTTCTCTTCTCTCCTCTTATCCACACCCTTCATTTTTTAATTTTTTAATCAACAGTTTATTAGGATCATCTAAACTGTTTATAACAAAGACACTTTTGTGTTTTGCAGTTATTCCTTTCTATATTATATCTAGAAGTGATGATCTGTTACCTCTCACAGCTAGTGGGAAAGTAAATTGTTATTATTCATTTCAGTCTATATTTACAACCTGTCCAAAATAACAGGGATGCACTCATAATAATTACAAGACCTTCCCTGTTAATGGAGGGATCTTTTTGCATAAATCCACAGTTTCTTGTAACTGTAAAATGCCCACTTATAAGATTAAGTCATGTTGGAAACTAACATGTAGAACAGGCATCCTGGAGGGAAAGTGGAAGGCTGATAACAATTCCTGTAGTTACTCTGTCATTTCATGCATTGTAATACAGAAATGGCTATGTGGATATTATTTAATTTTGCTCTACACTTTTCAATGCACTGACATTTGGAAGAACATGCGCAAAAACGCATGAACTATTTCCATAAAATAGCCCTTAGTTACTGATGTTTCTTTTGTTAAAACACTTAGTTTAACATATAGATTTATTTTGTATATAATTCCAACTTTCACACTTCTTTAAGTCCTTACTACAACTCTTCTATCCTGTCTTCTTTCATCTCTATTTTCACATACATACACATTATACAAATCTTTGGAGGCTAGTTATGTGTGTGCTACAGATAATGCTAATGATGTTTAAGGACATTTATGTCTGCCACAGAGTTTGCCACCCCACCACACACACACACACACACACACACACACACACACACACACTACAGGCACATGCACGCATGTGTGTAAAGAATCATACTCATGCATTTTTAGCACACCTATTACATGAGACGTGAGAAAATATGCACATATATTTATGTTAATACAAGGGCAAGACATGAGTACAGTACATGCCGAAACACCAAGGTGATGGCCTTGCTTGTTTTTAATTAGTTTGCATGATGGGTAATGAGGCATTTTTAAACATCTTTGACTTATTTGCTCCTTTTCCATATTTGCTTGTATTTATGTGATTGTATGGTTGTGTCTGAATGCCTTAAATACTGTATGAGCTGATGGAAAAGCGATGATTGAGCTAGTGGCCTAGTGACACGGCACATCGCAGATTCATCAGTTTTCTTGACAGGTTGGAGAGTCATGGTCCAGTTTTGATTCTACAGATGTGAATTTATATGTTAATTAATCTGGCTCTGATCGGTTCAGAAGCTAATTTTCTCTGCTCTGACTGGTATGACTCGTCAGTGAAGCAAAAAGCTTGGCTGTGTGTCAGCCCATGCCTGTGTACACATTCATGTTTCTGTAGATATAGTTCTGTATATGTGCATGTATGTATATGTTTGTAGGCTCACATTTGTGGATTTTGTGTGTTTGAGTGTGTGCACACAGTAATGATACTGTAACCAGTCCCTCTGTTGTACTGTTAATAGTCCAGATGGTCAAATTAGCCGCTCCAACAAAGCAACAAACTATGTACTCTAACAAATCCACACACATCCACACACACAGCAGCCACCTGCTGGTTTTGTTGATACAGACTAGACATGTACATACATGTTAGCCAGATAGCCCAGACAGCCTGGGTGGGAAGGTGTTTATCTGAAAACAGAAATGGGCAGTATTATCACTTGGCTAGTGTTTGTCACACCTAATTGAGTTGTCTGGTTTCTGCAATTTTGTTTAAGATAAGATAAAATGGGATTTTATCAGTTTTCACCAATATTTGTCTTGCAACCAGAGTCACAAAAACACATGAAAAAAATTACACATAAACAGCATACTGAGGGAGCTTTTATTTTAAAAATTACAGTGAAAATTTAAAGAGATCATGTAAATTCAACAGATGTTTTGATATTTAATGAAAAGACACTTTCTAAACCTATGTTCAGAGCCAAGAGTCTTTCTCTAGATTAGGGGGGCAGTGACTAATTGGCACAAAAGTAACTTCTATACACATAAGACCACATGCATTTAAAAAAAAACAGCATACAGAGGAAAAAAATATAATTAATCATTAGGATATGTATCATCCCGATAACGCAAACAGAATTATGTTCTTCCGCTCATAATTTAATCATACTAATGAAATTAGTAATCAAGAGAACAGTACCACACAGTTGTCTAGTTTCTGCTTTAAAAATAAGCTGATTGTTACACCACACCAAAGTATTATTCCCTGATTATCAGTCCTTGCGTTCGAATATCAAAATACACCACGGGGTGTTTTGTTTGCTGTATAGTTGAAATAAATAAGCACACCACACTGATTTTTGCCTCTAGTAATATTCTACTGATACTAGACATTAGGAAAGGATGAAAGGCTGAAGAAAAAAAACACACTCAAAAAGCCTCAGAGGGACCTAATTTTACATTCACTGGTCTGAATGAAAAATATGGAAAACTCAAGGATTATTTAAATAAGTTTACCCTCACCCTGATCTCATTAAGGAAATATCCTGTCACATGAGTTAAAATGAACACCAATGGTGTGCAGCTCATTAAGATACTGTAATACTAGTAATATTTTTTGTGATGACCTACTAGAAGCAATTCCGTGGCACATGATACATGTGCTGCAGAAAACGAAGAGGGTCATCCATGAGGTTATTTATTACACTGAGGTAGCAAGGGAGCCAGAGTGGCAAGAAGCATTAAGTTAAAAAAGAAATAAACAAAAAGGAAACTTTAAAGAAAGAAAATGAAAGAATAAAAATGAAAAAAAAAAAAAACAGTGGCATACATTTACTATAACAGCAATATCATAATTAAAGAGAGAGACTGAGTAAAGAGATGTCCTGTCAGATGCACATTTG
>VUQH01058860.1:0-16173 GCA_015106775.1 Etroplus canarensis
CAAGCATGAAGCTTTATAAGGAAGATTGTAGAACATATGAAGTGTTTGTTACATGCATGTCACCGTGGGTTCTTATGGGTTAATATTACTAAGATGAACATTAATGTGTAATTTCATTGTGAGATATTTAATATCTTTATTACTGTTATTGCTACTGTTTCCCCCTCATTTGTGCCAACAGTTTTTTTCTATAATAATGGCAGTATTCCATGAGGGCAGATCCCCTGTAGAGCTTCATCGTTTGCCTTTAATGTAACAGTTCACTATTTTACCAGCAGGAGGACAACTTCAGAGCTGCTGTGTAAGGCCTGCACTTGAACAAAGGATATTGCCTGACGATGTACTGAAGATCAGATGCTGTTTGTAGTCAAAATTCTATACCTCATATTAAAAATATGAGCCAGTGGTGGGTAACCCTGCTGGTCTGCAAAATGCTTGCATGGATTCTGAGGTTCTGTAATTTGAAGATTGCCAGCTCAACCCCTTCAGCAGTTTGTTTGCAATTTGTTGTCTTGGAAATAGTGCTTCAAAAAAAAAAAAAAGAAAGGCGGCTGTGAGATGATGATGAGTGTTTATGTTTAAATGCAGCATAAACACTCATCTTTCTTCCTTTTAATGTCCTATACTCTTACACTGTAGTTCTCCTCTTTAACTACTTTTAGCCCTCACCTTTGAGTGGCCTTTTGGGGCCTTGTGTTGGGCGACTTGCATAAAAAAAAAAAGACTCACAGCAGTTTTTCTGAAGCACTATTTCCAAGACAACAAATCACCATCACAGAACATTTATGGCATATCTCCTTCACATCCACGGGCATGTTTACCTTCCAAAACACCTGTAGTTGAGATTGAGTTTCATAACTCCAGACCTCAGAATATGAATGGCTTAAAGCAACACTTGCTGATACGCCTTTCTCTTGATCTTTAGTAATCCCTGCATTACAATTATATATAGTACAGAAAAAACTTTTACTGTGAAAGAGCTGGGAGGTCACAGTGAACAATCTCCAAGAAATCTGGAGCCTTGTGACACATGTGGCAGTGTGCCCCTACCAGGTCTGGTGCTCACTGGGGGTCAGTGGTTATTCAGGGCCCTGAGCCAGCTGTTTTTACATATCCTTTGCTCTGACTACTTACTTAAGAGCAGCCATAAACTACTTGTTGTCATGCCTCGCCGTCATCACCAATCCGCACCTGTTTTTGACCCAATATGTGAGGTAAAAGTGTAAGCATATTACAGTAATTGACCGGGAAGGACATCCATTGTGTGTGTGTGTGTGTGTAAGTTAATTTTTCAAAATGGGAACAGGGACGCCAATCATTCATGGATGAAAATCCGCAGAATCAATAATTGAAAAAGGGGAAAACTCATTACATTAATACCCATACAGTGATGGAGTTGTCGCTCAGAGCCTGAATACTTAAGTTTATGACCGGTCAATACAATTCCTTTTTATCCCTGCTTCTTTCGCGACGTGCGTCACTGGCGTGCAGCGAAGACGCAAAGGCGCAGTTGTAGCCTACCTCTTTTATACATCCAAGCAGCGGAGACCGGTCGGTCCTCGGAATAAACGTCGTCGCGGCATTCCTGCCTCTGTCCATCTTTATTATTAGCGCTCCGCTCCGCCCTCCTACCTGTAAATCTCCCCGCTCTCCTCTGGAGCGGATCTGACAGGCGCGCTCAGCTGGCCGCTCCGTGCCAGGGCTGCAGGGGACCGAATGGAGACGGCGACAGCCACCCGAGCGCCAGCCCTTTTACGCAGAACCGACAACGAAAAACGCCCGCAAGGATTCAGTCTCCAGCTCTGCGGTGAGCGCTGAACAACTGTAGGGTTGAACCGTATCGATGTGTGTTTTTTGCACACCGATCGCGTTCGACTGACGCTTCAAGCAAGTGAAATCGATTCTCCGCCCGCTGATAGGCAGGATACCTGAATGGAAGACGGCTAGAGGTCGCCTCGCCGAAAACGGGCTGCAACATTTAATTTGTTTTATTTTTTCTTCACTGGCGTTGTGTTTACATTACCCGAAATACCGCTGGCAGCCTCGGCGGCTGCAAACGATGCCGTCTCTGCCATGGCATATGGCGTGAGAGAGCCAGAAAACCCCCTCAGAACGAGAAGCGCCCAAGATTCGTCATTATTGCGGATTTAAATGCCTCTCGCCAAGGGCCACCGAGCCGCTGTTTTGGTTAGGCTTGCGTGTGCGGCGTCTCACGCTGTCACGAATAAACAATTCACAGGCTTCTAAAATACAGAGAGACACTTCATCAGGCGGGTGAACACAATCCACAGCGAAGAAGGAGATTTTTTTTTCAAGCAATATGGCTGGTGAGTGGGGCTGGGGACGCTGGCACAGGCTCTCCAAGGCTCCTAAATGCTAGCTGAGGCAGATGGCACGGTTCCCCATGGAAGCGACAGCTCTATGAGGACAAGCAATATCAATAATAATATAAACCCGGACTCTTCAATCTTAATATCCAAGATGGAAGACGTTGTCATCCCGTTCTCGTCTGAGGTGCCATGCGACAATAATGGACAGCGCATGTGGTGGGCATTCCTCGCCTCCTCCATGGTGACGTTTTTTGGGGGTCTCTTCATCATCCTGCTGTGGAGGACCCTCAAATATCTGTGGACTGTTTGCTGCCACTGCAACATTAAAAACAAGGTATGTGTCTAGTGTACAAGCATTCATTTTTTTCCTTATTAATTCCCTCAGAAATAATCACTGATGCACATGCTCTATACATTCCTGTATAGTTCTGTGGCACTGACCTGACGTCTTGCTCTCTAATGACCTTCATTGTGCTGGTTGCCTTTCACTCAGCTGAATTTCTGAATTCCTTGTTTTTATCTATATTTTCTACATTCTGCACCCACTAAAGGAATTGTGCCAACTGCAGTGGCTTTAGAATGAATGCATCATGATTGTTGTTGTCCTTTGGCTGTTTACTACCTCCCACTCCTGAATGAAGGGGGTGATGTTGCATGACAGATATGGGTGGGATGAGAGTAGAGCAGTTCCTTCGTTTTATTTACAAAAAAGTATCATCAGGCCACATCAGCTCCTAACTTGTCAGGTGAAAGTATACATTTTACATGACATTCCCAAAGATGATCCTGCACATTCCACCATATAAGACCTAATGGAGTCCACTGGGAGGTCTCATGGATCCAGTCATTATTAAGGCTGTCCATGTAATAGTGCATCCTCTGCAATTTTATTTCCCGAGAGACATATTTCTTTCTTTACACTGCTTTCATTTATCCTGCTCTTAAATAGTTTCATCATTCAGTATTGGCTGTAATGTGTTTATTCTCCACATCAAATGTCTTTGTGATGTGACGAAGGTAACCTGTCTGCAGGACTAATATAGAAATAGGATAATAAGGGTGACTGCCCATTACTTTGCTGGGGGTAGATGAATCATGGCTGATTCATATTTGTATTAAAGCCTGCTTCATGCATGACTCACACACTTGTGTATAGTGCAAGTGGTCCCCTGAACAGAGGGGCATTTCAAAGGTAATATGCAGAGTGTGCAAAACAGGGCTTAGGATGTTTTATTTTATCACGCTTGCTTGCAGTGGGAAATGTGTTGATATTTAACACAAAAGCTCTCCAAAGAACAAGCAATCACAAGTGCAGTCACATTTCCAATCAGTCTTTGGGGGGAAGAGGATGTTATGACAATGATGGACAGAAAGAAGGGAGAGCGAGAGCGATATTTTTTGTCCTTGATCTGTTTGGGTTGCATGCAGTTCAAATGGATGACCCATGTCACTCCTGCTGCTCTGCTGTCATGTCCTTTTGGTGGCCTTGTCACGTTTCTGTCCATTTCTGTTTGGTATTATGACAGGTGTGAGACGGAGCATAAAGAGCTGCAGTAACTGCATAAAATACCCTTCATTCTTCAGCCATGCTAAATGTTGTATGATGCAAGTGTGTTTAATGTTTAAAAAAACACATGTACACATGCCTCTCCATTGTTATTCTTTGTAATTATTAGTTTTTAGCAGAATTGTACCTTCGATCATATGATCAAATCAGAAATTTTATTGCCACAGTATATTTTGTAACAGTTGCAGGTTTTTTTTATTATCTTCACCAAGCATCAAATTCATTATTTCAAATGCAAGTTTGGCTGTATCTAAAAATATTATCTGATTTTCCCTGCATCATTCTTTTATTGGCGCACATCAGCCAATATATATGTATACACCAATACTGATGTGTCTATGATAGGTCAGTATCGACCAACAGTTAGGCCCTAATGTTGGAGGCTAGGCTTTATTCTTTACTTTCAAATTGTTTGCTTCTGCTATTGGGCATGAATAAAAATTACTCACTATAAGCTGAAATTTATATAACATTTCAAATAAAGCTGGATCTTCTCTAAAATTATTCTCTAATCTTTATAGCTCTTCTTTACATGGAGAAATAATTATTTTCTGTGTGCTATTTTGGCCGGTACTTGGCTGTCAGCCTCCTGTCATTTTGTTATGCTCATGGATCTTAGTATCAGAGATGTGATCAAACCATATGTCTTCCCTCATACTTCTCACCATCTCGCTCAGAAAGTGATGAAAACAAGCCATGCAAATATAATTAGGTATCCATCTTGTGACTGCTGGTTGGTATCTGGTTGCATGTTATGTCCTATAAATGATGAAAAATGGTGGAAATGAAAGCATGTGTCTGTTAGCGCTTGTTAGTGCTCCATCTTTTCTTTTTGTTTTGCCGTTGTTGTGTGTGGAAAGCAGCGTTATCCCGTTAGGTGACTTTGGTAGGCTTGACACTTGGCTGCCGAGGGAAAAGGCTTGTTAGGGGTATTAAGAAGGGGAAACTGGATCTGTGTTGAGCTGTCTATTGCAGCCAGCTAAGTTGGCATGTGTCAGAAACAGGATGCATAGTTGGCGTGGTGGTGGTGGTTTGCTTTCTGTAGTGGTACTGGGAACCTGGAATCAAAGGCAAGGAAACAGTGGTGGAAACTCTGAGAGAGACACAGGAGGAAGTGGAAACAGGGGGTCTGAAAGGTGTTAGAGGGGGTGTTGCATTACATACTGTGTATAGTGTCCTCATGCGCTCTGCTATTGATACACAGTTGCATCCTAACTCTTAAATGGCTCTCTTCTCTGTCAGGGTTATAAGAAAGGAGCTGAGGATCAAAGGATCAGGAAAATGTAGCAAAGGAAAATGTCAGGTGCAATATTTTGGATTTTTTTTGGATTTTTTTTGGATTCAGGATTGTTTCAAGTTTATAAACCTATGTTGTTTTGTACTTATAACAGAAAAGCTGATAAATGCTCTTTGGAGTTATAGAAAATGGTCAGAAACACCAGAAACCATGGATATTTATTTTTACTTCTGTCTCTTTAAAACAAGGCATGACGCTTGTATTGTAAAGTACAAAACAATACTTTATAGGTCTGTTGCTGTCTCCTGGGTGAACTAAAAAACAACATTTTTTTGGCATTGTGCTGGCCACATTTATAGCATCATTTATCTGCCAAGCCTTTCAGAATGCCTAAATTCCATTTTTAAACCACATATCTGCCATTTTTTTTTTGTAAGACTTGCTTCAAGTTATCCTGTAAACACCAGTGCTATGGCTGTCTGAGTGAGCTAGATTATTCAGTTCCTTTTTTACAGTAAGGACTTCACACATGCTAAATAAGGGGTTTCCTACAAGGGGAAAGACTCACTCACTCAAGACAATTATAATGCATATGCTTGTCAGAGAAGTGTAAGCATAACCACTCAGGGATACTGAAGTTTGCTGAAAGGCTTGTTAACGTATAGGCATGCTTTACTTTCCCTATGTAGAATTCTGTGCTGTTTTTGTGGTGTGATGCTTCAATGCTGTATGGTTATCTAATGGTCTAGCTATCTACTCTGCATCATGCCACCTCCAGGAGTTCTTATATGACGCCTCTGTTTGAATGTGTGAGGAGGAGGAGGAGTATAGAGGCTTTGCATTTGTGGCACCACTTTCTGCTCAAACATGAATGACACCATCATTCTCTCCAGAAAATGGCTCTATGAAAACATGACTGCACTGAAACATGAGAAATGCCTGATATGGTCTGTTGTATGGCTGAGAAATAAATATAATAATTAAAATGAGTAACACGAATCCGATTAACTTGAACCAACTAACATTGCAAGTATTTGTATAGCTATTAAAACAATGTAATCCAATTAATACAACAGCTCTGTACTCCTCATGGCACTGAACAGGGCACAAATATCAGAAAGGAAACATGTATATAAGGTAATATGAACAAAATTTTTGTTCCTCTCCCATCTCCTGCTGGTTCTTGTGTTTTCATACAAGTCAAAATTTTAGTTTACATAAACAGTGTATTAATTTGTGTCATTTTTTTCCCCTTATCAATGTTATCCAAGATTCTGACCCAGCGCAATAATACACAAGAGCTCAATGTAATTTTAACCAGAGCCTAAGATAACATTAATTTTGATAATTTCTTTATATTTAAGCAATTTGTAAATGGATATGTCAACCATGCTCATTTGAATATAGATCAGTTAGGATTTTTAGTTCATCTGCCTGAAAGATTTATGAACTAATGCCATGGCAAGGCATCCATTCGTCCCTGATTCAGAAACATTGCAACTGCTCCTAGATTATCGGTCAGATCTTAGTGAAACTTGCACACAATGACCACCCAATGATCTCCTCCAAAACTGTGTTCAAGGTCAAGTTCATATTTGTTGTTTTATGTGCACTTTTCCATTTTCATAAGAATCACAACTCCTAAGAGTATTGGTCTGTAATGTTCTCAAAATGAATGTTTGAATGTGCCCCTCTGCCGTCTGTGCATCTAAAAACTATCATTAGGTTTGTTTATAGCATAATAATGTGTTACACTAGGGCAGGGCTGTTCAAGAACTAGGTTGTAGCATGTTGACGGGCTTATACTGGGGCAATAACCTGGTTCAGTTCACCATCATGATCAGCATAGCTTCTTGTTTTGAAGGTCAGTTGTCACGATCCCAATATTTACTATTCCTATAATGCTGGCTGATTTTTGATGGTTCTCTTCTTTTAGATGGTAGATCTACTGCTATCAGTACTGTGATAGTTTCAAATTTTACTTTGCCACCCATGTTGCTTACCATTTGCATCCTATTAGATGGTGATGATTGTGATCGTATTAGTCATGATCATGGAGGGAGTTCTTTTTTTTAATTTATTGACTCCTTAAGTTAGAAGGTGCACTTGGGCCCTTCCTGTCTTCATTGTGGTAACATCAGTAATATGGTCAATGCTATGACATGCTGATATGTTCATATATTTTCATGCTTTTCACGCTCTACTGACCATATAATACTCCTAAACTCAAACACTTTAATTTGGTGGTGAACGAGATTCATTTGTCTCAGATACAAGTTTTTGTGAGACCCCTTGACTTTTCAATGGATTTTAATTATCGTTAGTTTGTGCAATACAGCCAACCAATGACACGAAAACTTCTCACTTCCTTACTGTACTTCACACATTACAATGATTTGTGAATTGTAAAGGAGCTTGAGCCAGATGAGCTACTATGTCACTGATGTTCTTGTTTAAAACACTAAAAAAAATCAAACTCTAAAATTGTGATTTGACAGTTTTTGAAATATATTTTAACAAAATTATTAATCGAGAAAAGAACTAGCACATTATAATGCACTGAAATATTTGTCGCTACTCTATATATCAATATCTATCAAAATATCAATATCATGCTCTGTTAGCTCAACACAGTTTCACAGCAATACATGAAATACTCACAAAATGTGCGTGTTGATTTGTGGTAATGTACACAAATTTTCCTTTCTTCATGAACAATTGTTGCCTCACAGTTTGAAGGGCAGTTTGTGAAATACTTACAAAACTGTCTCCTTTTATTGATGTTAAAAAATGTGCTCCTTTAAACCCCAATCATTACAAATGTTATATCCACTTTATTTGGTATTATTTCTACACTCGTACACATTTCCATTTGCTGTTTCAGTAGGTTTAAGCAACAAATGTTCTTGGGTATGGGTTAGGGTTAGGGTTGAAAACTTGGTCACAGTTAAAAAAAAGATCATGGTTTGGTTTAAAATACAGCGACCATGTGTTTTAAATCTCTGTTTTCTAGATTTTCTCAGTGATCTGTAACCTTGGAGGAGTCTCACAAGGATACATGGTGCAGCCATGAATCATACTGTACGTCTATTCAAAATACATTTAATTGAAAGTGGTGCTTACTGTCATGAAAAAAAACATGGTAGTTCATTTCCAGTTACAACAAGAAAATGAATACATTTTTTTAACTTGTATATCTGTTTTCCCATGAGATCAGCTTGTGAGCAGACTAAGAAGCTTTACTGTTATACTTGGTAACATAAATTTTCAGTGACAAAATCATTTATTTTTAGTGACGAAGACTGCGGAAATCATTCACTGCCATGCTGCTAGTAGCTAGTATCCTCTGACTGTGCTTACGTTACTTTATGCAAAACTCCACAGGTGTTCAGAAAATATCTGGTTTTGCACTTGAGATGTGCAAAACCAGATATATGGTTTCATGTTAGCTAAATACTGGTATAAACTGACAATATACAGCTGCTGAACAAGCAAGGAAAGAGTGGACTGTCATGTACTTCAATCCAAGCACCAAACGACCCATTGTATCACTGTGTTGTGATGAGACATATACACCAAATGAGGCTAAAAAAATACACCTCCCACCTCACCTCAGTACAACAGCTGATGCAGCTACCTTCAGCCTCCCCCTCATCCCCCTAAGGTGCAACATGCAGAGTTTTATGTTCACTTTAGAGCCAACAGCCATCAGGATAGTGCAACTGTTTTTGTCTAAACAGCTCAACAAGAACAGTGATGGAGCCGTGTGCCTTACTCTGCAGGTACAATCCACTCTTGACATTTGCTTTGCCATGCCCAGATTTAATCAGGACAGCATTACCAATTTGTCATGTGTCCTTTATCACATCATGTCACTTTGCATATACATACGCATTTTTGTGAGTATACTCACTATATCTGTAGTAATGGTAGCAAACAGTCTACAACATTGTTTAGCTGTTAATTACACAAGCAAATGTGGATGCTTCATGCATTCATACATTCATTTTGAAGTGATACATTTGTATTTATAAAGATTAATATTGAAAATTTTACCTTTTATCCTTGTTACTTTGAATTAAGCTTGTCTTATTGCTCATGTTTGTAGCAGCAAAGTGTCCCCATGTCAATCACAAGGTGGTTAAAGTTTCATCTTATTTAACGAGAGTTTGATGTGCTGTGAGTTGGCCATCCTTACTGAAGGCCAAATTGTGCTTGTGTGTTAAAAGTAATGAAGTTAAGGGGTGAGGATACATCTGTTATTGAGACTTCATTTTCTCTGACCCTTGTCAGTGTGTGGTCTGAGGTTGCGTGATAAAATACTATCAAACACTTAAAAAGCGAACACTTGATAGTTTAAAGGAGGAAAGGCAAATCTGTATTGTTTAAAGCTGCTTTTTAAAAGGTAAGGAGAAATCAATCCAATTATCCTCCCTAATGAAATATGGCAGACTTGGTGGATTTTAAATCATCCCAATGCATTTCCATAATTGAAGATTGTTATTGATTTTATGCTCCAAGGCTTGGCTTTCATTGCAGAGGAATTGATGAAACATGAGTCTGAACTCCACATCAGTGTTTTCATGTCTTTGGCTACCTTTGTGTGCATTACAAGGGAAAGACAAAGAGTAAATATGGTATGCTGGTACACTTTTCAGTGCACTTTCAAGCAGAATAGGTTGTGGAAGTGCATGCAAAAAGGAACTGTTGTGAGTCTGTGTATCCCTTGTGCTTGGCAACAGACCAGCTGCATTTTGCCAGAGCAGCATAGTGCACACACCCTGCCATCAGCTGTCGCTCTCACTAACCTCGGCCTAACTTGGTCCAACTCAGTCCTCTTTGTACCAAATACAGATCTACGTGGAAAAATAATGCAAAGACAAAACATTTGATAAAGACTTGCAGTGCATGACTGTGCATGTACACATGCATAATTAGTCATCTGAGGTATGTGTGTAGGTAGACTACTATGTTCTTGTGGCGAGTAGTTGAACTGCATGTCTCTGGTCATGTGTTGTTGACACTTGTGGGAGAGAGTGTACCTCACAGCTGTCCCAGGGCAAAGCGTGACCAGTTTCCACTACAGCACACATGCATATTCACAGCCTTTCTTAGTCAGGAGTAAGCAGCTGATGATTCTTTTCATAATCATTAGCCCACTAATTATTTAATTGATTGGTTAGTCTTTAAATTTTCAGTTAGCAATACTGGGAAGGAAAGTAGCACTTTCCCTTGATAGACATAAACCATTAATCATTTTTTTAAGATCCAACAAATTGACACAAGCCGTGTGGAGTTTAGTCAGTTTTTACAATTTTGAAGATTTTCTTTTAAAATCTTTACAGGTGGAGAAATAGGTGCTATACCTGAGCAACGCACAGTAGATTTAACAAGCTTTTAGCTATGTTCAGCATCACAGATTAACTTTCTTTTCTCATACTCTAATGTGGAAGGTGTGACTCATGAGTTATTGTCTAGTGGAGATCCTCCCTGGGCCTGAAATGATGGCCATCTAGGGACAGCTGTAGTGTACCATGGTGATGTATGTTAATCCACAGATGAGAAGAGGCCATATATCAGGCTGGGCTATGTATATCATGAGACAGACACAGTACTGCCACTGCTGCCCTGCTTGTCATGCTGTTATGTCTTCATTGGCCAGTCTCTGGCCTATTAAAAGGACATCCATGCCCTAGGACATTTTCAAAGGTGAAAGGTTAGAAGGGCAGCATATACCTGACTCCACAAGGGGCAAAAGAATTAGAATGACATTTCTGTCATTTGGAAGTGTGTGATACTGTCTTAAGCCACCTTATCCTTGCCGAGTCAAACTGGCAGTGGGAAATCATTTGCATATATATCTGCTGAGTGAGACCTAAGCTGGCATGGGAGGTCTGCAGGAGGGAGATAGCTAGCTAGTACCTGGCTAGCCAGCTGGATCATAGCTTATGGTTTCTAGTTTAACAACTTTCTCCCTCAGCTGTAGTTAAACAGCTTAACGTCAGAGGAAGTGTGCGTAGGCTGGTTGTGCTCAATCTATAGTACAAGTCATAGAATTCACATTTTATGCTCTTTCTGTGCCTGACAAATTTTCACCAGAAAGGTTAAGCCGATGTTATATTTGCACGTTGATTTTTCTGTGTTTTAAGGTATAATTTTAGAGGGACAGCAAAATGTATTTTCATCACATGTGCAGTGGTACTGATACCACTCTGAAGTGTGTATAGACTTTATTTGTCTTGTGCAGATTCATTTGTGCCATCATGTATGTTTCTGTAGCCTCACATGCTTTTGTTTTTGTATGTGGCAGTAAAAGAGAAAGTTGTGAAAAGGATTCTTGTCTGATTGCCTGAGAGTACACACACAAGCACTGTTTGAAATTCTCTGTTTTTGACTGGACAACCTTTCTTGTGTTTATACTATGAAATATATTTAGGTTTGTATTCGAGGTTTGTCATACAGAGCTGTTGGAAATGCTATATCTTAACTTTGCATGTCATTGCACAGAATCACAGCAACCAGACAGACCAGCACATTGACAGCCATGGGACTAGCATTTTCTGGTGCTGATTATCAGGCAGAGCCAGCCATTTCCTAGCCTCCCCCTCATCTTCGTTCCACTCCCCTTATCCCACCACCCACCCTCAGATATCAACAATGCCAGTGGTGCATTGACACATGGACATCAAAACATGGTTAACGTTATAATTGGTGCTTTGAGCTGTGAGCAGTGATGCATAGAGAGCGATAGAGAGAGGGAGTGTGTAGAGGACAAGGCAGTGACCTTCATAGATCCCAGCAGGCGGTGTTTCTGCTTTAGAGATCCGATCTCTCTCTTAGCAACAAAAATGACTCTGTGAGGGCAATCCTGTGGGTGAGAACATAAGCAGAGCTTCCATTTTCAGCGAAGGTTGGGAAAGTGTTAGGATTAAACGTCTCCACCATCACAGCCATTGCCCTTGGTCTCAATTAACCTCCAAGGTAGCCAGGCTAATATGCTAATTGT
Organism: Etroplus canarensis; assembly: GCA_015106775.1. Taxonomy (NCBI): domain Eukaryota; kingdom Metazoa; phylum Chordata; class Actinopteri; order Cichliformes; family Cichlidae; genus Etroplus; species Etroplus canarensis. The sequence continues at coordinate 12,141 of VUQH01058860.1, forward strand.
TTTTCTCCTTGCAGGCGAACAGCAGGTTCAGGTTTCTCTGCTTTCATAACTAGCATGCTACAATGCTAAGATTGCACCCCATGTGGCAGCAACCCAGTCTGTGTCTATTAATTCAGAGAGCCCTGCATGATAACAAATCTAAATGTAATTTAATACAAATATGAATGGCAGCATAATAGCTGAACTTTGTTTGGCCAAAGTGAACAGGTCTGCTTCACAATGATTTTACCTCTTGACTTTTTCTGACATTTTCCATAGTGACTATGCAGAATGAATAGCCCAGCTGTCAATTACAGCTTTGTTTGATGCACGGGGAAGTGAAATCCCAGAAGGTCTTGTCTCATTTAGGTTCCGTCTGTTGCCCCAGCATTGCTCTGAATGCTGTGAAATATATCTAGACATGAACCAAGTGAGGCAGACCAATTTGAGAGTGACATGAGCTTTGTAAGATGATGCCCCTAGTGTTGAGCTCCAGATGACAGCATGTGTAGACATCATGTACAGATGATGCACAGAGAGTATGGGTTCATTGTTAAATCGCTCATTAAAGATAGATGATAATGTAGAGCTGCCATACTTCTCTCTGACAGCCCATGTCATTGAGATTAAGCAACACTTTGAATGTTCAAGCATTGTTATCTAGCTGTTAGCTTTTAATCTGCATGAAATAGTGTGTTTAAAATCACTTTTGTTGATGTGAAACCTCATGGATCACTTAAACTTTAATGGCAAACAATTTATAAACAAATAAAACACTCAGTCTCCTACAACGATATGTTTTAAGTATTGTTGTCAGAGATTCTCAGAGTGTATACAGGGTGTTTCTAAAAGATGGACCCAATTCGAAGTCATGATATCTCTGCAACCACGAACTGCCTGTGAATGAAACGTTTACCGCATGAATGGGTGGGGCATAGAGTTTTAAAAGATTGCAACTTAACCATTTGTAACTTTGTCTAATTGTCCTATGCTGCTCTCAAGAAACACATGGCATTGAAATTGTGCTCGCCGTTTTTAACCACCCTGTATTCTCATTTATGAGATGATGAGCTATGTAAATTAATACACTTGATTTCACAGGGCCCATACAGCGAGCCATATATCTGTAATGTTATGAATATACATGTAATGGCTTCAGTGTCAGATGTAATGCCTCAGTCTTTAGCCCCATCTTGACAGAATGACCGGGAAAATGCTTGGGGGTATACACATTGTCTAATAACACATTCCTCCCTTTTCTTTTTAGCGCCATATATATTATGGGCATATATAGTGGATGATTTGTAGAAAGTGTTTTTATGCAGGTGCAGTTCAGTTAGTATGGTACTGTCACTTACAGAAATGTGGCTCTAATGTAATTATTGAAACGCTGCTTGTTCACTAATGGTGGGGGTTGACGGTTCAGTCCTCCCGTCTACAATTGGAAGTGTCGTTTGGGGAGACAATGAGCCCAAGTTGCTCCCAATGGGAAAGCCAGCACCTTGCATTGTTGTGTGTTCATGAGCAGAGGCAAATTATAAAGTGCTTTGTTTGCTAAGGGTTAGGGCTGGATAAATTCCAGTTAAAGTAAATGTGGTCGATCGTTTACAATTGATTCCAAATAGCAGCCTGTATATAGGCATGATAAAGAAGACATTTATAAGATTCTTTTTTAAAATTTTAACAGTAACAGTTATGACAGGATAGTGGACATGCATAAAATGTCCTTAACAGGATTTTGTAAAGGGGACTTTTTTAGTGTATGAGAGCAGACGTAGTATATGTGCACTATCGAATCAGCTATACCATCATCAAATTTGTAAAATTACTAAAACTGCCACTATATTGTTTTCTTTATATTAGTTTCAGTTTGAGTGAACACCCTGGATATTTCTGGACAGTTTGTGGTCTGTGTTGAAATGTGTGGTTCAGTTATGATGTTGACCAGGGGAGCAGCAGGGATTAGTTTTGATATTCAGACTACGTAATTCTATCAGTGGTACTCATCTAAGACATGGCATCCACTGGCCACAGTGACACACAGCAGTTGTGCTCCGTCTCTTGGTTTTGGCATGATTTCAGCATGATGGCCATTAGCCTTAGTTATTTTGTACAAGCAGAGATTTTCAGCACCATGGAGAGCTCAGGAAGGGAGCCCAAGTAAGACCTCTCAAATTCATGTATCATTACTGGCAGTGTCAGTGCTGTTGAGTACTTAAAAAGTAGTTGTTAGATATGTTAAACAATAAGGTACCCTGTTGTTTCTAATATAAAAATACAGCTAGAGAAGAAGACTAGGCTGGATTTAATTGATCAGTTAGCCTTCATGCCTAGTTTTCTAAAATGATATTGAAGTAATTGTTGTACTTTTTTAAACTATTTTCATAAAATTTCTTTTCACAGTGAAAAGGAAAATTTCCAGTAATTTCCAGTTTTGTGTAACACTAATGGCTTTACAAAAAATTTGGACACACTTTAGACGGACATCATTTTATGGAGCAACTGATTGTGAAGCTAAACAGGGATGTGAATAGATTGCTAATATAACAGTGATGGAGTGGTGGATGTCAGTTTAGTACTATCTGAATATTTTGAATCTCAGCTAACATAAACGTTAATAAGGAGTTTAACAGTTGGTGTGAAACTGCTTAAACTTTTAACTAAGTTTCTTTATATGCCTTGCACACCCAGTTTATAACCAGGGGTTAAAACAACACAACATTCTCATTTTTCCTCTAAATTCAGTGTACAAGATTTGAATTAGGTCCTACTAAACTATACATTTAAAAAGAGGTCCAAATTTCTGCAAGTTGTTGGCTGTAGGGATAATGCTATTCTTAGCTGCTCACCAGCTTAAAAATGTAAAGTTCAAAAAAGTCATAAAAATGGGGCTCAAGGAAGGGGTTATTCCCCTGGGAGCATTTGCTCAGCAAGTTTCGTGGCAATCTGCTTATTAGATTATTCATATTAGATTACGCTATGTGCAAAGTTGACATTTTGGCCTGAGGCGTGCCACTGGGAGGAAGCACACAAGTGTTCAGTATCGACATGGTTCATTCTTTGGGGAACAAAAATGCACTTAGCGAATGCCAAGGATCTAAAATGATTGTGTAACTGGAATGCTTGGCCTGCAGAAATCAAGCAGCAGAAATATTGAGGTTAATATGATGCAGTAATTTTAGAGTTGTTTGAAGAAAATAAAAAAGATAAGGTAATTTTTATTTTTTTAAATGTGCTGTAGTTTTTAAAATAAAAATCTCAAAGCCTTTGTTATAAAGGATTTAACAAGTGTACAGTATGCCTAGCATGGGATATAACCCACAGGTGCTGGTGGATGTTCAGGAGGTGCTAAAACAATTTCTAAATGATTCTGGCATATGTTAGCCTCTCTGACATTTTTATACTAACTCTTTTTGTTACTTATCAGTCAACATATAGCGAATGGCAAGGTAATATATCCTTGACAAGCTTATTTCAGCTAACAACATTGACCATACATAATTATTTATATTATGTATGGTCAGGCCTTTTATTGTGATCATAGCATATATGATGAAATTGCAGAGCAGTTACACCTTTGGATACACCAGACTGGCTCAACGCTCAGGCAGAATTAATGTTATTAGGTCTACAAAAACTCTTCTGTGGCAAGGCCCCGGGTGTGGATGAGATTTGCCCTGAGTACCTCAAGGCTCTGGATGTTGTAGGACTGTCTTGGTTGACACGTCTCTGCAGCGTCGCGTGGAAGTTGGGGACCGTACCCTTGGCATGGCAAACTGGGGTGGTGGTTCACCTCTTTAAAAAAGGGGACCAGAGGGTGTGTTCCAATTATAGAGGGATCACACTCCTCAGCCTCCCTGGGAAGGTCTATGCTAAGGTACTGGAGAGGAGAGTCCGGCCTTTGGTCGAACCTCAGATACAGGAGGAACAATGTGGTTTTCGTCCTGGTCGTAGCACACTGGACCAGCTCTTTGCCCTCTCGAGGATCCTCGAGGGCGCCTGGGAGACCGCCATGTCATGTCCTCCTTCACTACATCCATGAATCTTCTCTGTG
>VUQH01058862.1:5789-18683 GCA_015106775.1 Etroplus canarensis
TCTCCCCCCCCTCCCCCTTCCCCCCCCCCCCCCCCCCCAACTGGTCACCTCACACACACTTCTTTCTAGTCAGGCAGCTAGTTGGTTGTCTGCATAGTCTGCAGCACAGCATGTGTGGACCCCTGCTGGCTCAGCCTCTGTTGATCAATCAACACCTACTAATGGAGAGAGAGATGAAAGAGGCAGAGAGGGAGAGAAGGATAGAGGGAAGGAGAAAGAGATTGATACAGAGATAGCTGGATGGCAAAGCAACTGATTGATATGGGATGCACAGGCCAATAGAAAAATGTCATGCTGGGTTTAAAAACCAAAACTGAGCATGATTATATCAGAAAGTTCCAGAAATTAAAACTATATTGTCCACATGTTCTTATTCTACAAATACCACACCTTTAACCTCCTAATTATTACTTGTTGATAGTAAATACACAAGTTGCTGTGCATGAATTAATATACTTTGCTCAGTATGGGCCTCAAAGGGTCTTAATAAAGCTGGTCATTACCTTTCATAGCACTAAATGCAATGTATATAGTCGGGGTGTTCATCCATCCATCCATCCATTTTCTTCTGCTGGATCTTTGGTTTTAATAGTGTACAAACATATTTAAGTCTTCCTTAGTGAGAATATGTACCCCATTACAAAGTGAGGTCTTGCTCATAACTAATTTGCTTAATTTTTAACACAATTCATACTCATCTGCATTTCAGATTCAGTAAATCTGAAATAATATGCAAATACTGCATGAATATCCTTTAGTCTTGATGACGTGTAGCTTAAAAAGAAAACTAGAGGTACATTGAGATGAACAAAGTATCATCCCATTCAGGCATAGAACAGTCAGCACAAGCACAGCTGTTGACGTTAATAAGGGATTTTTTCTGAGACATTCATGCATATCTATGATTTTTTTCCCAAGTTTCTTCAAGGCTAAGAGAAAATGCACTGATTTACCCTATCATTTAAATCTAACAGAACTATTTGGAGTGTAAAAGATCAAACAGATTATCTGTTTTTCAGAGAAAGACTTAATGTAGCACCTTAAGTCCTACATTTTGTAGTTAAATTAGCATTTGCAATTTTATACAAATTTATATTTTATATAAATATCTATAGTTCCTTAACAAGGAAAGGAGTTAGCCCCTGGATTTAATGTCATCTATAAATGTCATTTCTTAGAATAGCGCAAGTCAGGTCCTTGAAGGTTTCACAGCCCTCAGTCTTGTAACTGAAGAACTTCTCACAAAAACACTACCAGGCCAGTGTTTAGAACAGGGAACATCAGGGGCTATTCTAGGATTAGATCTTAAGGGGCTCAGGCCCCAGTCAAAATGTGGCGTACACACTCCCTTGTGATTAATACATTAAAAAACAAAAACAGTAGTAGTTAATGTTTTACTGTTAGTAAGATGAATAATGGAATATGCTGTTTACAAACCTATTGCAACACTTTTCACATCTTCAGTTAGGTACACATTGTAATGTTACTTTCAAAAGCAATCTAATCAGTTGAATAGTCTGTTGTAGTGTCTAAGAATAATTCAGCTTTCACTATAATACACCCCGTTTAGGGTGGGCCCTTTAGTTAGTTAATGAAACCTGAGGCACAGACTCAGTAATGACGGCCATGAATTTTCCAAAGTAAATTAAAGATCCATTTGTAGCAAAGCAGATGTGCACAACATTGTTTGTTTTCATTGTTTCAGTTTCGTAACCACATGGGGACAGTCAACCAAATCCTCAAGCAGTTAAAATAGCTTCATTCAGTACAGACATTGGTAAATTGGGTTGCCTCTCCTTATACATGTGCAAGAAACAAACTAGTAAGTGAGCTGCTTTTACATTAAAGTTTTCAAGTTCATACAAAGCGTCCTTTTATTGTGCAGACTCATCACAGGGCATCGGGTAGGATCCCCCAAGTGAAGAATATGTAGTCTGTTGTTCAGTGTAGAGTATACCGTCCTGTTTAAGCCATGTTTAGAACGATACGAGTCCTAATAGTATCATGCAGTCCATCAGTACAGTACAGTCCATACAACTCGGTAGAGCTCAAAACTGATTTTCCAACATACACTACATTGTGTAATAATAAAATAATGTTACATGACAGTATCGGAAATTAATAGTAAAGTGCATTATTATTACTACTGTTGCAACTGTTAATTTTAGAAGCGCTTGAGCACCCCACTAAGGGTCTAAACTCACCAATGGGCAAGAAATTCCTAAATTCTGTGTGTTTGCATATCTTTACCGTTGCCTAATATATATTGTCATTACAAGCAGCATTAGCAGTGGAAAAATGAAAACAGAGCTTGACGGAAAAGCTCAAATAGTGTTTTGAATGAGCAACTTTTCCACGAGACAACATGGCCTAAAATTTTTAGGTGCTGATCCTCATTCCCACAATGTACTTAATTGTAAACTCGCTGAGAGGGCTGGGTACAAAGCACCAAATCAAAGTTGTGAGCAGCTCGGGCAACCACCTGAGCTCTGGCTCCCCAAGATAAAAAGCAAATAGAAAATGTGCTTTGTCCTTATCGGCCACTGTATGGTTGTGTCTGGTTTGCACCTCACATGGGTCATGGTATGTTCTAACCGTGCACATGATGACACTTTTTGAATACTGGGCAACTCAAATGTCTAACTTAGATTTTGGAAAATAATTTGGCAAGCTGACATATTAAACCAGCCTGGATCATATAACTATTATGTACAGTCAGACAGGCTGTACACACTAATTAGTTCAATGTGCTTAGCACAGCACAGCAATCACAGCAATCAGTTTAAATAATTCATTCATGTATGTACATTTCAGGCAGACATAAAAACTTGCAACTGTGCTACAACCAAGATCAGACACAGAAGTAATTCATGTTACCATCAATATGCACAGCTTACATGTGTCTCCTCAAAACTCATATACAAACTGATATTTTATGGAGCACTGTACAGGGTGTATCCCTACTTTGCTGTGGATCCCAAAGAGAAAGAAAAAGTTAGAGAGACAGACAGACAGATAAGGTGGGCTAAATTCCAAGATGGCGTCAGAGTTTTAATAATTCAGTTCACCACAGGAGGCGTCTCTTTGATGTCTCACTTTGAAGAACAAGTGCATCTCTCGCTTTTCCTCTGTTGATTTTCTCATCTCTCCTTCTCATCAACTTCCTCACAAGTCAGCCAACCAACGCCTCATCCTCCTTACTTTGCATTGTCTCCTCCCTGTCCTCCTTCATTGTTTCTTTCAAGCCACATTTTGGCATGTGCCCTTTCATATCAGGGAAATACCTCTTCTAACTCTCCTTTTCTTAGCCTCACACTGATTCCAATGCTACAACCCCGTTTACAAGGCATTATTGTGTCATTATATGAGGCTAATAGATATGTATTGTGTTATAATTACTAATAATCACAAAGTTTTTAAAAGCTTTACTCTTCCTGGCATTAACATTTCTATGGGTTGAGGCCAGGTGAGAATAGTTTCATGAACTATTCTGCTTCTTCTTGGTCAGGTTGGACCTGGACGTTGCAGGTGCCCAGCTCCAGTATAGCAAACCACCCCAGACTTGAATATTCCCACCGTCATGTATGACTGTTGGTCCTTCTGTCATTACCACTAATCTCTGGGAACTGTTGGTGAAAAAGGCTTTTTTTCCATCATCCACTGTGAAATGCACCTATGTCTGAACCCATCTCAAGCATTTGGCCTCTTTCTAACTATGAACTGCCTTGTCACGGTTTCAGTCAGCACAGGAAAAACAGTAATAAAAAAAGAAAATACTGTGGAAATCCAAACCTGTTTGTGGTATGTACTGTGTAATGAACAGATAAAGGATGTGGCTTACAACAAGAAGTCTTACCAGAACCTCGAAAAGTTTGTTTGTACAGGTCAGTTTAAAACAGAAGGTCACAGAACGAAGTGGAGTTTTATATAAATAGATGAAAAAGACTGAAGCTAATTTCCATCGAGTTTTTCCCCCACACAGAGCAAAAGCTGTAGCGTCCCTTTAATCTTACATGCTGTATCATCTTCCAGGACCCCTGTGGGGAAAACGTTCAAAAATGTCATATATTTCAGCACAAACACCCCCCCAAATATGAGTACATATACATACAGTGTTGAAAGGAGCTGGCTGTGGTTATTTTGTGCTGGAGAGGACCAACATAAACATATACTTTTCTCCTGCATGGAGCAGACACGTGAATTCCCACATTTCAAGATTTCAGTTTTATTTGAAAAAAAATGTATCTGGGGATGACAGCTGGATTGAAGAGAGACTCCTTTAAATTTGGTCTACAGTTCATTAGTGCAATGAAAAAACACTAGAGTTGAAAAAACTGTTTTGTAACATTTAATGAAATAAACAGAAATGCTGTTGATGAACTCTGCCATGAACTGGAGTAGACTACTCTTTTACCCGCCACATGCACGGTTAACATTAGTTAATAGTTCAGCTGAAAATGTTAAAATGAGGGCAGCTGTGGTTCAGGTCGTCTTCCAACAGGAAGGTTGGCGGTTCGATCCCTGGCTTCTCCACTCTACATGCCACGGTGTCCTTGGGCAAGACACTAAACTCCAAATTTCTCGGCGTGTGAATGTGTGTGTGGTAATTAAAATTTGTTTAAAAGCGTGAAATAAAGCATTGTGCGTGAATGGGTGAATGAGACTTAGAGTAAAAAGTGGTTGAAGTGCTCAGCTAGTGTAGAAAAGTGCTATATAAGTACTGGTTCATTTGAAACGCTTAATAGTAAGCAGGTATTTAATGTCAGATAGCCGTACATCTTTTAGATTTATCAGAACTCACTACAGAAATGCTTTAAATGAAGACAGATATGTTTATTAACTCATTACAAAACATTGCTCTCATATATGCAAATTAGTCCAGTCAGCATTGTAAGGTGATACCACACCATATGAACCTCAGTGACAGGGTACAATTATTTATTCTAAGATATTTTTTTTAATCATTTTAAAAAGCTCTGCATTACCTCAGTGCATTTTAAAATCGCAGGTGTTGTAATAATATCTCACTTTTACATACATACCAGTGGACTCAGTAAAAACACAGACATTAATACTACGTAGACTTAGTGCAGTTATGCTTTCTCTTTGCGGCCTCTTATCAGGTTTTTGTCTGTCTTTCATCTTTATGTCCTGTCTCCACCAGGTATACTGTATAAAGGCAATGGTGAGAATGTCTTCATTTCCCAGCAGCCCCCTGTCATCAGCAGCATCATGGGTGAGTTCAGATTAAAATCTCACTGATGTGTTTAAGCGTGATATGTGCACGAGCAACTTCTGTGAGCCAAAAGCACAGATTGCTGTAATTACTCAGTTTCAGGTAGTTTCTCTTTTCTTGGTCACAGACTGTATATAAAAGATAGATGCAGATTCCAGGTTTGAGAAATTAAGCCAATGTATAAGTGTCTTAACTCGAGAAACACCAAAAAATTAAACCCCATCAGCTTGTATTTCCTGTTTTTTAAAATTGGTTTATTCATCATATAGTTAATTTGGGGTGTGTGCAAAGAAAAAATATTACTACCACCTATATCTAGAACCACCAAGAGGGTAATTTTGACTCGATGGAAATGAGTGTAAAATGCTACTCTGAGCAATCGTTGCATACCTGGCTGCCTCACAACAAGTATTGTTTACACACGGTTTGATATTAAGCTATCATGAGCCAGAGGACTGTAGTGAGTTAAAGATGAATAACTGTTCCAGGGCAGAACCACTCTGCCCCAACTCAATATCTGGGACAGAATTGATGATGCGCATGTGGAGAATGGGGCAGATTACTGGCTGCGCACAGCAGCAGGGAACCTTAGTTGCTCTGAGCAAGAAATCTGAGCAAATAAAGAGTGAAATTCAGAGCAGAAGAAACCACATTAGACTGGTTTTACACCTAAGAAGAAACACTGAGGCGGTGAAGCGCCAGACTAAGGCACACCAGAGCAGATGATTGGACGTGTGAAGAACTAGGCGAGTTACTAGCTATGCAGAACAGTGCGGATATCTTCACTGAAATGAGCAGAGTACAGATGTGGCAAAACTAATCTGAGCAGGTAAACTGTGAAATCTGGAGTAGAGGAGCTGAATAAAATGGGTTTCAGACTGGAGGAGCAGAGCTAAGGAGGTGAAGGGCTGCAGACAAAGTGGATGGTAGATGAGAGAGAGAAAGATACAGTGAGGAGGAGGAAGATATGGACAGTGTGACAAACTTTCTTTTTCAACTAATTTATTAAGATATGTTTTTTATTTTGTTGTAGCCGACTGTGAGGTGAATTTGAAAATGTAGGCAGTCATGTGTTCAGTCTTTTTCACAGTGTGCGCTCTGTTTTTTTTGCCTTCTTTATTTTAGTGTAACTAAAACTGCATGTTACCCAAAAATATTTTTAACCAACTCCAAAATATTATTCTCCTTCAATAATTACATTATTTAGATGTGTTAGTTAATTTGTTGTTTGTTGTAGCCTTTGCTTATTAGTGGATTCCAAAATATGTTCTACCTTCACGAGCTGTAACGCAAAGCCCTGAAGCTTAATCTTAAACGCTTGGATGGAAATGGTTGTAATGAACACAGATTTCAAGGAGAGGGATGAACATAGGATGACGTGTGAGAGTGGAGGGAGGTGTAACCTGAAAGACGTAGGGGCCTGCAAGGTGATGTCGGGAGAATGTAGCTAGGCAACTGGTTGATGAATTCAAAAATGCTCTTTTGGTTGAATAAGCAAAACTTCTCACAGACCCACTCCAAAATCTTGTAGAAATCCTTCCCAGAAGAGTGGAAGCTGTTAAAGCTGCAAAAGCAGGAACAACTGCATATTAATACCTATTTAGAACAGAGATCATTAAAACTCCTGTGTAATGCATAGGTGGATTCATTTTTTTTTTAAACTGAATAACTTTTTGCAAGCCCCTGCTCTGCTAAATTTAAAAATCACCAGGATTAAGGGAGTTTTAAAATCTGCCAGCTAACACCTTAAGAATATACCGAGAATTATAAGACTTATGTCTTAGCAGGACTTAGAAAAGGTTCAGCTACAGTAATACTGTCTTTACAAGTCTCTCAAGAGTTCTTACTAAGACCTCAAAAGGGAATCACATCTTCTAATTCTCAGATATTTTTACTGCTGTCCTCTTTGTCAAAGACACTACTTTAATTTTTATGAAAAAAAAATCAATAAAACTCTTCAAACAACATATTCTGTCTATTAATTTGAAGGAATTCATCATCCACAATTGATGTCTGGATTACAAACTGATACAAAGAATATAGGAAAAATGCTAAAAGAAAGGAAGTTGCCTTGTCTTCAGCTTAATGAGGGTTTCTTGGGTCATCTGTCTTTTTCAGTGGGGATGCATCTCAAGTTTAATTCCACAGCTTCCTCAGCATAACGATGCCCACACTTGCTGCTCTGGCTCATTCCCAAATTTTCTGTTTCTTCCTCTCTGAAATTGAAGCTCAGCCCAGCTGGTCTTCTTCCCTATCTGGTCACACAGATACAGCAAAGCAGCACCACACCTCAAGCTTCTTTTCCACTGGCAAGACACAGTGATTGGATTCAGTTTTACGAGTCATCTGAAAGTAGTTTTCAATTAAATTTCACTTTTTAATTAAGACACTCTTTTGGGTGGGTAGGTGGGGAGAGCTAGTCACAGAGTTGTCAGAGTTTTCCCTACCTTCTGCCTTCATTCACGTGTAATAATTCACACAGTGGTTCTGTTTTGTTGCTTGAATTCTTTCTTTCTTTCCATGATTCTTCTTTCATTTTTTCTTTCCTTATTTAATTGCTTCCCTTTTTCAAACCTTTCTCAATTCTTTTCTTCCTTCACTTCATCCTTTCATCATCCATTGTCTTTGTCACACTGCCCTTGCTTTTTTCTATTTTCTGTTCAGTCACATCTTTCAAAATGTCCTGGCATGTTGAGATGATCAAGTGTCATCCACATGTCAAGTTCCTCCTCGAGCTGTGTTTTTTTTTTACATTCAGCTGAACACACACGCATGCATGCACTCACACACACACAAACATACCCACAGACAGAGGCTATCTGAAACTGGCTTTGTTCTAAAGAAAATGTCCTCACATTTTGTTTTTCTAGCACATGGGAATATAAAGCTATGAAAGGGAACCTTGCTAACTATTGCAGTCAAAGAGAGTGGGTCATCAGGATGTCATTGTGTTAAATTAACGCAAGGGTCTGGCAAACAGGTGAAACGGACAGACTGCCTTCATATTACATTCTGACAGACCAACCAGGTCCAATGATTCACAAGTTTGATTAAATTCTTCTTTACATTGCTGTGCTTCTTTTTGCCTTTGCTGAAACCATGGATTGTGTGTTACCTTTAATCTTGTGAACGTTTCAGTCTTAATGTGATTTTTCTGCCTAAATAAAGATTAAATGAAGAATAACCAGCACACTAGGGTTTTACAGGTAGAAATAAACTGTCTCACTTTCATACACACTCAGTGTGTCTGTTTTTAATTAACAGCCTGTGATCATCTGCTAATTATCAGAAACCACTGAGACTTTAGGCTAGATGTGGGTACATGTGCCACATCTATCATCTCTGTTTGTGTGATGAAATTTGCATGACAGTGTGGCAGGCATCATCGAGAGTGTGGCACAGACAAGTGATGGCCCATCTCACCCACGCAGCTCTGTCCAGACAGACAGATAAACCTACTTTTAATGTTCTCTCCCAGACAAAAGCACTTTCTCACATACATATATCACACCCACAATTAAGTCTCAAGCAAAGACTCCAATGCATATACACACAAGTGCACACTTTCACACTATGTCTTCCACACGCCAACACACCATCCACCCTGCTACTCCACTGGAAGTAAATTAACAGCTTTTTGGCTTTCAGATGATCAACCTTCCTTTTATTCATTACTTCTTCATTATCATTAGCCCTAGATAGTCTCCTTCATTTGCACATTGTCATCACAATGGAACCAAAGTATTAATATGAACTGTTGTTGCTCATTTTATAGGAAGCTTGACTTTTGTTAAATTGTTAAAGCTACATACAGGTTTATATGTCTCTTTCCATTTGAGTCTGGATCATGTTTAGGCATGATTAAAGGGAGGCAACCATCCATCAAGCACATACAGATAATTGTATTTTCTGCATTAAACAGTCACAGGCTTATTACTCAAAAAAGTAATGTATTACATATCAGTTATTAGTTAATTATTATTCATAAATAATAAAGTATGTTACTTATTTACTCACTATATAAACTAACTTCTTACACTACTCATTAAATTCCTTACTCCAGAACATGGTATGGGTTGCTTTATCACATCATTATCTATTAAAACAAGCGCGTCACAATTGAGTTGCAATCACTAAGGGCTGCTTAACAAATTTATTAGACCACCACCCAATGTAATGTTTATCCCACAGCTTCCCTAAATCAACAGCATTGGTAATTACAAAATCATTTTTCATGTTTCTGTAATGGTTAATACACTTGTATGTAGAAGCTCTTTAACAAAATGTTATTTTTAATGCTAAAATGAAATTGTTAGCCATGAATTTACAAATTTACTGTTTTACAAAAAACAGAAAAAACAGTAAAACACATTATTAGTTCTTGATTAAGATGTCAAATTATAATTTTTTTCCTTGCATTCCTGAAGAGAAAAATTAGTTTTAGTAGTTGAATGTTATACTTGATTAATTTCTGACTTCTCAGAGAAGCCGAGTGAGCCTCCTCAAAGTTGGGCATTAAAAGGTGAATTCAGTGGGAAATTCCACATTCCTGTTCAAAACGGCAAAACATAGGAAAGAGTCTGCATCAAAGCACTTCATGATGCTGTGTGTTTTTTCTCTTTTTTATGAGAGGTGGTCTGATAAATTTCTTGGAGATTATAGATCAGACAAATACTCTAATATGGCAGAAGGAGATGGCAATGGCAGTAGACATTTTGTCACCATGAAAGTTTATAATCCTGCGATTTGCTTTTTGTTTTATGCAGCTCAGATGAAAAGCTACAGAGATAAGGCTAAAAATGTAAACATCTTACAGATAATGCCACCTGGTGGTAATTTTTTTTTTTGCCAATATGTTTATTGTCTTTTTCAAAATTTTTCACGAACAAATAACATTTACACATTACACACACATGCTGCATACCCTTGCATAATTTTTCAATTCAAATAAGCGTAATGAAATTAACAAATTAAGGAGGAAAAAAAATAATAAAAGAATAAAAAATAAATTAAAATAAAATAAAAATAAAAAATAAATAAATAAATTAGTTTTTTTAAAAAGGGGGGGGAATAAAGAAAATGGGTGCTACATTTTACAGCATTTGCAAATCTTTTCAGAACAATCTAGCACTTTCATTTGTCATATATTCATATATGGTCCCCAGAGCTTGTCAAAGTCTTTTCGTTTGCCCTTGGCAATGTATGTTAATCTTTCAGAAAGTTCCTTCATCCACATCTTCATTGTAGGAGCGTCCATACTCTTCCAGCATAGTGCAATAGCTCTCCTGGCTTGTAGAAGTCCAAAATCCAAAACTGCATACCGTTTCTGTGTTTGTAGAAAGTTCTTTGAGTATATTCCAAGCACACATAGTTCAGAATTTAAAGGGACTTTGGTATTAAGCATTTCCGACAGACGTTGTATAACATCCTTCCACAAGTTTTGGATCTTTGCACATTCCCACAAGCAATGGAACAAAGTTCCGTTCTCAGTCAAACACTTGGTGCACACATCTGGAATATTAGCAGATATACGGTGGAGCTTGACAGGTGTTATATACATTCTCATCAACCACTTATATTGAAGTAACTGAAATCTAGCGTTTAGTGTTTGTTTTTGTGCTTTTAAACAAGCATCCCTCCAATCCAACTCATACTTATATATTTTCCTACCTACCTAGTGGTAAATTGGTATTTTTAAAATGTCTGACAATCTAATCAGCTCCAGATCTCACGGAGGCCTATCACTGTGCCAAAATTCAAAATCCACTGTCAAATAGTTGTTGCTTTATTGATGACACAAAAGAAATTTCATTTATGTCCCTGTTTTCCAGGGACATAAATATTTAGGCTTCAGCAATTTGTTTCTGTATTTAGGGTAGAAGCCTAAATACTGAAAAAAAAATGCTGTACCAATGTGAACACACACAAGATCTTTTTTTTAACAGTTAATTACAAACACAAAGATGGTAGGTCAATATTATGGCCACAGTGATTCTACTCCAAATCAAGCTTTGGCTGCTGGGTTGGGGTCTGCATACACTCAGCCTGACCATCATTCTGGATTCTTCTCACTAACTTTATGTTAGCTGTCTTTGCAGAGGGCTTTTGCTTTTTCTGGGTTGTATGCAGTTTGCACTTTATTATCATGTTCTCGTCCTTTCATGTTCATCTCTCCACTCCTTACTGAACTAGTTTTGTACTCCCTCCACATTAACTGAAGTCACTTGATTGTAGCACAAACTAGGTTTTTTCTGTCCAGCTGTCTCACAAATTCAAAACTTATAAAAGCAAATGACATAATTGTTTGATTTGTTACTGTATTGAATTTAGTACAGTAATGTGTTACACTGCTGTGTGTCAGACAAATGGAATCCGATTAAAGTAATGTTACTTTGGAACTGTTTGGAAAATGTCGCTCCTTCACTATACATGTCAAAGATAGTAATGCTTTTTCTTGTGTCTTTTTATTTGCCCCCGACCCCTCCCTTTCCTCTGTTATTACCCTCGACAGCAACAACCCTGCTCACCGTTACTACTTAGCTACTGACCCAGTAACAGGGCAGCTGTATGTGTCGGACACTAACTCAAGACGAATCTACCGACCCAAGATGCTCAGCGGTGCCCGCGACCTCATCAGTAAGCATCAGCATTTTGCTGCCAAATAAAAAGCAAACTTTTAAAAAAAAAACAACTAAATCTTAATGCTGTGCTCTCTCAAAGACTTTAGTGAAAGTCAGTGAAAGTGCAGTTCTTTGCTTTTTATTTAATACACGTGTGTGTGTTTTCAGGTAATGGAGAAGTAGTGGCTGGTACAGGTGAGCAGTGTCCTCCATTTGATGAAGCACGTTGTGGAGATGGAAGAAAAGCTACAGAGGCACAGCTACTGGGACCAAAAGGTGCATATACAAACTGTTTGTGACACACATAAACACACACTTATACACACACAAACACAAGTACCATTACAAGTGGACAGATGTGGCATGAAGAGCTAATTGCCTTCTGTGTAAAGTAAAAATCTGTGGGATAAATAATGCAGAAAAACACTTTTTAACACTTTTTAAAACAAAATGCAAATAGCTCAAAGTGGGAGTGGAGGAAGCACAATGCTTTGTGGAAGTATTCATACTCCTTGAACTTTTCCACTTTTTGTCACATCACAACCATAAACATAAATGTGTGTTATTGGGATTTTTTTGATAGACCAACACAAAGTTCCATTTGGACCAGCTCTTCGTCCTCTCGAGGATCCTTGACGGTGTTTGGGAGTTCACCTAACCAGTCTACATGTGTTTTGTGGACTTGGAGAAGGCATTCAAACGTGTCCCTCGTGGATTCTTGTGGGGTGCTTTGGGAGTATGGAGTATCGGGCTTCTTGCTATGAGCAATCCGGTCTCTATACAACCATTGCGAGAGTCTGGTTCATATTGCCAATAACCAGTCTAACTCGTTCCCAGTGAGAGTTGGACTCCGCCAGTGCTGCCCTTTGTCACTGATCCTGTTCATAATCTTTATGGATAGGATTTCTAGGCGCAGCCAGGGAACAGAGGGTGTCATGGTTGGTGGCCATAGGATCTCATCTCTGTTGTTTGCGGATGATGTAGTTCTGATGGCTTCATCAAGCAGTGACCTACAGGCCTTGCTGGGACAGTTTGTTT
>VUQH01058864.1:0-13680 GCA_015106775.1 Etroplus canarensis
TGTCTGAAAGGGTTCCTAAGAGAAAGCCTCTAGGAACATGGCAGCATGGCTTAGGCTTCCAAAGCTACATCTGAACAAACCACGAGAATTCTGGGACAATGTCAGACAGATGAGACAAAAGTGAAGATTTTTGACCATATTGCACAGAAAACCAAACACAGCATATCAGCACAAACAGTGAAAGGGTGATTTTTTTTTATTTGGGCTAATATTGCAGCTTCATTTCATGGGAACCTTGCAGTCTTTGAGTCTACCATGACCTCGTTATATACCAAAGTATACAGTTAAATGTGAGGACATATATTCGACAGCTAAAGCTGTCATGCGGCAGGACAGTGATCCCAAACACAGCAGCAAATCTTCAACAGAATGACTGAAAAAGTAAAGAATACAGGTGTTGCAATGGCCCAGTCAAAGTCCAGACCTCAACCCGATTGAAATGCTGTGGTGGGCCCTTAAGAGAGCTGTGTACAAATGAATGCTCACAAACCTCAATAGATTAAAGCATCAGTGTAAAAAAAGGGTATGCCAAACTTTCTCCACAACCATGTGAGAGACTGACAAAGTCATACAGAAAACTATTACTTCAAGTTATTGCTGCTAAAGGTGGTTCTACAAGCTACTGAATCATCAGCTGTTCTTAGTTTTTCACAGGACTGCACAGAGTCTGGTGAATACTTTCTTTCTCACAAGACTGTAAATGCTAGTGTCAATATACTAACAAGTTCGCAGCATTCATGTATAAACTGAGTCAGTCTGTGGATTTATTAGGAGAGTTGGAATAAGCCAAGCCGAAAAGGGACAGATTGTGCAGGAGTTTTTTCACTGCAGCCAAGCTGCTATGATAAAAACTTTCCCGATCATCGAGTGATTCACGCTGTCCAGAAAAGGACTTTTCCCGCACACAAACATGGCAAAAGGTAATAAGATGGATATGTTTCTCCGAGCAACAGAAACCCTGTGATATTTTATAATCTGAACTTCTTCAATTCTGTCAATTCTGACATGATTATTTCTATATTTTCGTTTTTATCCCATTATTGTGTTCCTGAAGCCAACAGGAAGTCAGCAGTTTAGAAAGTGGGAGTCACACGTGCTCTCTGCCAGCTCAACTACGATATAAAAGCAAAAATGAGTGGAAAAATCTAAGTACATCATGTTGGAAGTTTGGAATATTTTTTGTACGATTTTATTTATTTATTTGTTTTTAGTGTATGCACTCCTGAGCAACTGTTATCTTCATGAATAAGGCACCATCTTGTAATCCGGTATCCATTGCTCCTTAATACATGAGTGAGCTGGATATATATATATTTATGCATACCACTACTCACTGCCAAAAGTTATTCAAGTTATTAAAAACAGCTGTGAAAATATTCCCTTCAGCACTTCATTATTAAAGAGAATATTTTTATCCATCCATTTTTCTGACACTTGTCCGGGTCGTGGAGGCAGCAGTCTAAGCAGAGACAGCCAGGCCTCCCTCTTCCCAGCCACCTCCTCCAGATCTTCTGGGGTGGTGGGGGACACAGAGGTGCTCCAACCCAGCCGAGAGAGAGGATTTCTCCGGCGTGTCCTCGGTCGGCCCCAGGGCCTCCATACTGCATACTGCCCATTCTCACATAGTGAGGGCTGTCTGTCAGGTAGACGGTAATCCATGGTGGAGGTATTTAATGACTTTTCTTGCTGATTCTCCCTCAGTAGCGGTGGCTGGATTGAAAAATAAAAGAAGGTGATCCTTACTGTGCCGCTGCAGGCTAGATGGGGGTAAGCTCAATGCAGCATGTGGATCATCCACTCCCAGATGTGACTGATACACAAACTGCTGAGGGCCAAGAGATGTTTTCCCCCTGTACTTCTGGGTCTGCCCCAGCAGGACATGTCCAAAGCACCTAACCCAGGAGGCATTCCACTCAGGTGTCTGAATCACCTCAGCTGGCCCCTTTTAGTGTTTTAGTCTCTACTCTGAGCCTTCCCTGAATGACCAAGCTCATCTCACCCTATCACTAACGAAGAGCTCAGACACCCTCAGGGGGGAAGCTTATTTATACTGTTTGAATTCATGATCTCATGTTTTTCAGTCACTGTCCGGAGCTCATGACCAAAGGTGAAGGTAGAAATGAAGATCAGGCGGTAAATCGAAAGCTTCGCTTTCACACTTGGCTCTCTCTTCACCACAAGAAACCGGTATAACATCCACATCTGTGCAAATGCCACACCAAAAACATCTGTCACCCTCCTGAACAAGACCTCAAGAACTCATTTACTTTCATACATGTGGCTTTAAATTTTGTAAATTTTCCCACAGTGAAAGCGATGATTTTTGTGAATGACATAATTTTAATATAAACTCTCTCAGACTACCTGTAATAAGTCTCATTCCCACCACTGTTGAGTCTGGTATCAGAAAACATCTATAGCTCGTAATGGCAATGCTAAGGTACTGGTTAGCTTGTTAGCCTGCTAGGATTTCCTAATTCTGTTCTGACAGGGATGTGATTAGTCTGACAGCTATCGGAAGCTAAAACACAAATGAACAGACTTCATTTTTAACTTTGCGCGTGGCATAAAATGAAACATTTATTGGGATTAATCCTAACATTTGATTAAATTGACAAACTGACTCTTTAGGCCAGGGGTGGCTACATGTGGCTCTTTAGTGAATCACCAGTGCCTCCTCATGACTTTAACAAAAAGGTAGATGAATAGCGAAATAGAAATGCAGAATGTTAATTTCCTTTATATTTCCAGTTTTAGTTATCATTCCGGTAAGTGCCCAGCAAACATGGTTGAAACCATGGCGTGATCTTCCAGGTCAAAACTGGTCACGGTGTGAGTGCAAAATCTGAACCGTAGACAGACGGATGTTGACATGGTTTCAACATAGAAAAGAGGTCGGGCCAGACCGACTCTTATAGAGTAAAAAATATAGATCAGATTACTGCAATGAAGGAATTAATTTAAGCTCAAGAACCCATCCACAGGGGGGACAGCATAGTCCCAATGCCTGTCCCAAGCCAGGGTAGATGAAGAGGGTTACATCAAGAAGGGTATCCAGTGTAAAATCTGTGCCAAATCAAACTTGCAGATTCATTATTGGATTTCTGTACTGGATCTGGTGAGGCCCAGGTGAACAATGCCTGCCTCCAGTGCTGTTAGCCAACAGGGTGTTGTTGGAAGCTGTGCTGCTGTTGGCCGAAAGCAAAAGAGGAGGAGAGGAGGAAAGTGTACAAGGAGGCAGAGAGAGAAGGAAAGGTATGAGGGTGGAGGTGAGAGTAGGGGCTTTAAATGTAGGGACTATGACTGGCAAAGGGAGAGAGCTGGCTGACATGATGGAGAGAAGGATGGTAGATATATTGTGGTTTGGACACGTACAGAGGAGGGAGAGTGGATATACTGGATGTCGAAGATGGAGCTGCAGGGCAGGAGAAGAGGAAGACCACGGAGAAGGCTCATGTGTAGTGAAGGAGGACATGAAGATGGTTGGAGGTGTTGGAGGATGCGAGGATGGGGTGAGACGGAGGCTAATGATCCACTGTGGTGACCCCTTAACAGGAGCAGTAGAAGAAGAAGTAGCTCAGTAGAAAAAGGTCGCAAGTTTGAGTTACCACTTCTCATTCTTTCTATCGACGTCAGTCATCTTGGAACATCCACAAAAAAAACACCAGGTGGCATTTATTTAACTCTAACAGGGGCATGTACAATTGTTCTATTTTGGTTTGGAATAAAAATTATAAAAAGTAAATTTCTTTTTAAAAATTCAGTAAGAAGTAGTACATCATAAATGTAAAAAACATGGCATTATCATACTAAAAATGCAACTGCAGGCCACTGCAAAGTAGTTACTTGTGTTAAAAGATTTAAATTGTTTACACCTTTTAAATCATTTTTATTGCCCAGTTTGTGTTTAATAGGCTGTGCCACCTTCATTCTAAGGCTCAAATATGTTTAGAAGCTCCATACAGATAAACGGGTTTAAAATGGCTCTCTGATTGTAAAGGTTGCTGAGCCCTTCACTAGGCCTTCTTTAGGGTCATGTCGCAAGCATCAAAACCAGTGAAGTGTATGTGCTTTTTCTTTTTAACCAGAAATTATTATGATTTTCTGAAGAAGTGCATGGGGTACTGCACTTACAGTATTACCTCATTCTGTGGTCACATGAGGAGGTAATGACACTCATGTTCACTGGTCTGAAGGCATTCTGGACTCTGTTTCAGTGAGTCTGCCTGGTCAGTGCTACATTATCTGTTAGCTGGTTTGTGTTTGTTTGATCAGCCTCACGCAAACTTCAAGGCAGGTTCTGCATCATCTGTTCTGTTATCATTTTAGTCATCCGATGTTGAAAATTACCTCATTCATATTTCTAAATAAATCCATGTTTTACCATATGACCACTAACAAGGGTCAATTTGAGCCCACTTATTTTTCCCCTCAGGACCCCCTCAGTGAGTTAATCCGGCCGTGTGTGTGGTCTCCTCCCTTCTGGATACACATGATGTTTAATAAGTACTACCTCAGATTTGAACAAGAGTATTTGTGGTGGTAATTTTAAAGAGAAAGATATTGTAAATAAGAGGGGTTAATATTCAGGTTTCATCATTGGAAACCTGCAATGATCCCTTCAGACGTTGTTGGTTTTGAATGCCTCACACATGCAGTGGGCACAGTGGTTTGGGAATAGACCGAAAGGGTCTGGTTAGGCTGGCACAGTCATCTGGCTCCCATTCCCACTGGCATATCAACAGTGCGAGAGCAGAGCCAGGGAAGGTTTAGTCAGAAACCGTCAGGAACATAGAAAATGTTGGTGTTACTTATAATGAGAGATTGCTGTAGTCGTAATGGCTCTTTTTAGTGAGTTTTGCACAGTTTTTGTGCGGGTTCTTTCGGCGGGTGATGCAGCAAAAGTAAAACATGAATTCAGCTGTTAACAGCTATGTGTGTGAATGCTTAACCGTCTCTGCTCTTATTCCCAGTCTTCAGCTTGAACCCTGCTTCAGTTTTTCCCGGTCTTTTCTTCCCTCTTTCTCCATCTGTATTCAAGTGGGAACTGTTACGTGCTGCAAAAATGCAGCTCGCTCATAAACGCGCTCATAAAGAGGGACTGAAAACACACTGTGTTCCTTCTTTTGCGTCCTTGTGCTGTACTTACAGTGCCACATGTAAATCCAAAAAAGCAAGAATGTCACTGTCAAGTCAGAGGTCGCAGCTGTTTGACAGAGCTGGATGCTCACCTGAGTTTGCATAAAGCAACTCTGCCTTTAGTCACATGATACATTTGCAAATGCATTTTTTCCAGAAATCATATACTTTAATTCATATACTTTACATATACTTTAAAGTTCCATACAGTGCTGTGCAAAAGTCTTGGGCCAACCCTCATTTCTTTATATGTTGCTTGGAAAATGGGAGCAATGATCTACTGAAACGTGCAAGCATAATTGGAAATACAACAGACAGAGTTAGTACAATTCAGCTGTACAACTGAAGCTTGAAAGTCAGTATTTAGTATGACCACCTTTGTTCTTCAACACTCTCTTGCCATTTCTTTAAGTCGTCTTCAGGAATAGTTCTCCGGGCTTCTTGAAGGGCATTCCGAAGCTCTTCTTTGGATGTTGGCTGCCTTTTGTTCTGTTCTCTGTCAACATGATCCCACACTGCTTCAATAATGTTCAGGTCTGGGCTCTGAGGAAGCTACCCCATAGTGTTCCATTGTGTGTTTTTCAATCCAGGTGGGCTTTTACTGCATTGATGGTGGGATGGGGATCATTGTCATGCTGAAAAATGAAGCCTCTGTCAATAAGACACGTTCCAGATGGCACTGCATGCTGGGTTAAAATCTTATATTGCTTTTCTGTGTTTAAAATTGGTTCTTTGCTAAGCTGTGTGTTATGTATTGACACAACACTGGTTAATCCCTTGTGTTTGGTGCCTTTTTGTGCTTGAATGATTCACTGGTTAGTGGTAAGTGGCTAACAAACAAAAAAACATTCCTCTTAAAATGGTCTGTTACAAGGACTGGACTGAAAATTAGTGAAAAATCAGGTAATGTTCAAAGAAACATTTTGAAAGACCTTTAGAAAGCCTGGAGAACTGTTGCTCAAGACCACTTTATAACAGGACATGAGAGTGAGACTCCTTGGAGGCAAAACATAAAGAAATGAGGCGTGGCTCAAGGCTTTCGCACAGTACTGTATATTGTCATTTAGTTCTTCTGACACTGCCATGTCTGCCTTCTTCATCCGCAGATGCATATGGGGAGCACAGCATGGATGCAACAGACTCACAGCAACACAACAGGGTATGGCAGCTCATTGTTAAACCTTTTTCTATTATACTTTAGGAAGCAGAAGTACACGTTTAAGAAATCTTTTTAAACTCTTTTGAACTCTTCTAGAAGTCTGCACAATGTTGAAATTTGGCTAAAAGTGAAAGGTGAATAGCTGGTTCCTTGGGTATTTGGAAAGATGGCTCTTTAGGTCTGAGTTTAGTTGCTCTTGCAAGAAGTCAGATGTGGTGGAATGTTTTCCCTCCTAGATATTCCACCATTGATTGTAAGTGGTATTATTACAAAGTGGAAACATTTAGGTTAAAGTAACAGAGCAGGGTTGCCAAGTGCTGAGGCAGCAGTGCATAGAAGTCGCAAATGCTCTGATGGTTAGTAACTGCAGAGTTTCAAACCTCTTTTGGCATTAATATCAGCACAAAAATGTGAGCCAGGAGCTTCAGCTGCATGCAAGACTTACATCACCAAGCACAATGTCAAGTGTCCAATGGAGTGCTGTGAAGCACGGCACCACTGGACAGTGGAAACATGTTCTGTAGGGTGACCAATCACGCTTCTCCAACTTGCAGTCTGATGGATGAGTTTGGGTTTGGCAAATACCAGCAGAACATTACCTGCCTGACCACACTGTGCCAACTGTAAAGTTTGATTGAAGAGGGATAATGCAGTGGGATTGTTTTTCTAGAGTTGACCTGAGCCCTTAGTTCCACTGAAAGGAAATTTAAATTTTTCTGCTTACCAAGACATTTAGGACAATTCTATGCTTCCAGCTTTGTGGAAACAGTTTGGGGAAGGCCCTTTTCTGTTCCAGCATGACTGTGCCCCAGTACACAAAGCAAGCTCCATAAAGGCATGGCTGAATGAGTTCGGTGCGAAGAACTTGACGCGCCCACACAGAACTCCGACCTCAACCCCTTCCAATACCTTTGGGATGAACTAGCACGACGATTATGAGCCAGGCCCCTTCATCCAACCTCAGTACACAAATTCTTTTCTGTATGAATAGACAAGAATTCCCATAGACACACTCAAACATCTTGTAAAAAGCTTTCCCAGAATAGTGGAAGCTGTTCTAGCTGCCAAATAGGGACCAACTCCACATTGATGCCAATGAATTTAGAATGGGATGTCTCAAAAGCTCCTGTAAGTGGCCCAGTACTTTTGCCCATGCAGGATTACAATAAAATCAAATGTCATTCAAATGATGTATTATAAACTTTTGCATTTTTGTGTTGTAGATGTCTACTAAACTTTCATGTGCGAACCAAACTGAACAACATTTGAGTTCCACTGCCCCATACCATTTACACATATTTTAGACCTCCAAGCAACAGAAAATGTTTTGGTACCCCTAAGTTCGCAGAGGAAATTGAATTGAATTCAAGTCCTTGTCCAAAATAACCACTTTTCCACCAAATTTAGATGAAAATTAGTTTTCTTTTTAAAAGCCATCACTGTGGATGCCTGATGTTTAGGAGCGGTGGTCTTATTATGCTGTGCTTGCTGAACACATTAAATAAAATGGCGCTCAGCGGTGTTGCAGGTACTGAAATTTCAGTGAGTTTGTGGGAAACAGCAACCACTCCAGTAATGTGCATCATAAAACAAGACGCTGATATGAATTTAAAGTCAGCAGGCAGCAGAACATTTGTAGCCCTGGTGTTTTTTACTGATGTGACATGGAAATTTGCAAACAATTCATAAAGGAAACTCGCAAAAGAGATATCTTCATTCTAGGTTAGATCAGCATTTTGCATGTGTGTGTGTTTTATTTAATGATCGAGTGTTTGCAGGACTGTTCTCCAGTCGGTGCTGACATTCGTCTCACTGACAGGTGCTTCCTGATTAAAAGCAGAGGTGCGTTCTGCACAGGTTATCTAAGCAAGTGAGGCCCAGCCCCTCATGAAAGACTGATATGCCGTGACAGCTGCTGACAGCTCAGTTTAGGCACAGTCAGACCTGCACTGGTTGCGGTGTGTTGGACAGAAATACCACGCTGTCGTACATAAGCATGAGGGGAGAGTTCAAAGAAATTTGTTTTGAGGCCTGGGATTTTTTTTAAAAATTAAATAAGTGAAAGCAGGGAGACTGAGTCCACTGGAATTCATGATAAAATGAAGATTACCATTGTTTGTACCACAGTCTGCTTGTGGTGTAGAAACTAAGCTTTGTTTATGTTCAATTAATGCGCCGACTGCTGAGAAATGACAGGACTCCCAGGCTCTGCTGGGTCTCTGGATACTTTGTTTCTAATACCACTGCTATTACAGTTTATTTTTTTTATATCTACAAGGATTTTACTTTTGCTGGACAAAAAACAGACCACAGAGGCTCTGTGCTATTTACTGGAGCCCTCGTTTGAGTTACACTGCCCTCTACAGTTCCAAAGAGACCAGTGTGGTGAACCTTTTGACAGTTCCCTGTAAGGAAACCAGCTCACATTCTGCCTACCCAGAGCAGTAACAGCTCAGCTATTCCTCAGTAATGTTTGGAGGGGGACTCGGTGTCCTGTTCAGTAGTTCTAAAGTGTCCTAAAAGCAAATGTCTCTTTCTTTCTTGGACAGCCACATGGCACAGAGGATGAGTGCCTCTCATTTCAGCATTACATTCAAGTCAGAGCAATAAAATATTTACCCAGATATCTTTGAAGCGTGTACCCCAGCTCTGAAGGTTGTAAATGAATCCTTAGGCATTCTTCTGGATGAAAATTGTGTCTCCTTATTTTTAAAAAATGAACCAATATTAGTTTTATTTTTATGAGAAATGACATGTTAATGTTTTGCTTATGTTTTACAAGAGATTTTCACCCATATGATTAGAAGAGCATAAAAGGCCATTCACAATCAATCGGCAATTGCACGTGCAACATTTTGCAATGTACTTTCACACGACTAGTAGAAACAAAAGCCTATGGCCGAATGAGAGGGAGCGGGCGTGTATAGTACACATAAAGACCGTGAGCAAACGCAAAAAAAATGACATAGTGCAATCAGAGTGCAGTAGCAACACAAATTTTGGGCCGTTCATTCAACCAATCAGCTGACATAGCACATTAGAATACTGTAATAGCTGCCAGTCTTGATGTACTCTTGCCTATCAATCATAACTGCACTTTGCTAAAGAATAAAAAATAGAAATAAAATAAATATATGAATATAATGTAAATAATGTGACAGTGATGTAATTTGAACAAAGTGTAATAAAATGAATTTTACTGCAGACCTGGCCATGTGAGCTTTATGCACACTATTTGGACAAAGGTCACACTACTTAATCACTGAATTCAGTTGTTTCATTCAGTTCCATTGTCACAGTCTGCCTTTACTAACATTTGTGAAAGAATGGGTCGTTCTAAAGAGCTTACTGAATCCCAGTGTGGTACTGTAAGAGGATGCTGCTGTTGCAAGAAGTCAGAAGTGGTAAAATTTCTTTCCCCCTGTATATACCAACATCAACTGTAAGTGGGATTATTGCAAAGTGGAAGTGTTTAGGAACCACAGCAACTCAGCCGCCAAGTGGCAGGCTATGTGAAGTTACAGAGCGGGGTTGCCAAGTGCTGAGGCAAGTAGTGCATAAAAGTCTCTAAAGCTCTGCAGAGTTTCAAACCTCCTCTGGCATTACCATTAGCACAAAAACTGTGCACCGGGAGCTTCATGGCATGGGTTTCCATGACTGAGCAGCTGTATGTAAGCCTTACAAGCACAATCCCAAGCATTGGATGGAGTAATGCAAAGCACACTGCCACTGGACTCTGTAGCCAGGGAAATGTAGTCTATGAAGTGACAATTCATGCTTCTCCAGGCAGTCTGATGGAGGTTGAAGGACTGATCAATGCCAGGAGAGTGTTACCTGCCTGACTGACTGCACTTTGCCAGCTGTGAAGTTTGGTGGAGGAAGGTTAATCGGGTTGTGTTTCTAAGGTTGGCTTGGGTCCCTTATTAGTTCCAGTGAAGGAAAAACTATTTTGGACAATTCTATGTTTCCACAGAAACATGGGCCTTCCCCAAACACTTCCCCCAAAGTGGAAACAGTTGAGTAAGGCCCTTTTCTGTTCCAGCAAGACTGTGCCCCAGTGCACAAAGCAAGCTCTATGAAGGCATGGTTGGATGAGTTTGGTGTGAATAACTTTTCTAACTCACACATAGCCCCGACCTCAACCACATCCTACACTTTTGGGATGAACTAGTTTGGAGATTATGAGTCAGGCTCTCTTGTCCAACATCAGTGTCTGACCCCACAAATGCTCTTTGGATGAATGGGCGAAAATTCCCACACACACACTCAAAATCTTGTAGAAAGCCTTGCCAGAAGAGTGGAAGCTGTTATAGCTGCAAAGAGGGAATCAACTCCATATTGATGCCTATGGATTTATAATGGGATGCCATGTAGTAGTAATGTGTAATTGGTTCAGTACTTTAGTGAATATAGCATACCTTAGAGGGTGAGAAACTGTCCCCTTAAAGGTGCAATTAAGTCCTTTATTTTTGGGTGCCAGTCTTCTGTCATGATAACGTTTTATCTCCTCACTCTCTCCTCTCTGCTGGTGATGGTGTTTCTCTTTTCTGCCTTTTAAAGATGAAAAAGGTCAAAAGGAGGTTAACTGTTGATCCCTTTGATTTCAAACTGGACTGTGACTACTTCAGCCAATCAAGAGGACGGCCAGATCAGGTACAAGCCGGGAAACTAACCACAACCAGCATCCCTTCCAAACCAAACTAATCTGCATGTCTTCATCCCTCCATAAGACCATCTGTCTCTGTTTTTGAGCTTCATCCGGTTTAGCTAGACAGTGTTATATTAACACTGTCATCGGTCATTCTCATATCTGGCCACAATACCCTCTTTGTGTACATCCAACTGTTGTGTGGGCAGACACTGACACATCTTGTCAGTTCATTAACTGAACACATTTGTAAATGCGATAAACACTTTATGTTGTAAAATGAAATCATGCAGTCTGGAATGAATGTGGAACAACAGTAAATTTAGTATTTTTCCATTTTTTTTTGTTACCAACCAGATGTCTTCACTCGCCTTCTTCCTCTCTGAGTTTCTACCCGAACCTGAAAAATCGGCACAAACTCTGTGACTGAAGTCAATATTCTGTGCTCACAACTCTCCATGTTCACCTGCAGGTCCCAGTTGATCCGGACATCATGGTCATGGAAGTGGGTGTGAGGGAGTCGATGCTTGCTGAGGCAGACATGGCCACTGTTTTTCACCACATTCTGGACGAACAACACAAAAGCCTGGACCTGGAAATGGCTCCACAACAAGGTGCGTTGTCATATAACTGCCATCTAGGAATCTTTGTGCTGACATATAAGCACCCAATCACTATCCAAACCAGGACAACTTAAACGTGCTTCGTTTGGGTGTCCAGACAGGTGAAAGTTGATTAAAAAGGGCTGAATGTAGAAAAACCCAAATCCTACCGATACCTCCAACCTTAGACAGGTCTCCAGTCTCTTGCTGGATGTTAGAAAGTTATTAAGTAACACAAAGCTAATAGGAAACTGTGGCATAACCAACCTAGTTAGCAGTTCAGCAGAAACAAATGTGGCAACACTTAGTCTCCTGTTGAAGAGGGTAACATTTTCTGTTCTACAAAAAGCCTGTTCATCTCTGATTGTGTTACCTGTTGACTTTTAGCGTATTCTGAACTCAAACCCAGCAGCCAGCTTGAGCATCACTCTTAAGGGTCTCCTGCTGCGTCCTTTCTGTTAGCATGTTGCCTTTTCAGGTTCTTGGTTTGATGTTGTTCACAGCACTGGAGAGTCTGGCCTGAGCATCGTTTGTTCTATGCCATCACGTTTTGCTATTTTGCACAATAAATCTGAAGTCGTGTGACTACCTTCTCTACTCAAAAGTTGTATCCACCTTGCCATTTTTCTATTCACTGTGACACCATCTGAGTCCATCCATCTAGCCATCCATCTATCCATTCATCCAGTCATCCAATGATATTTATCCAGGTCATGGAGGCAGCAGTGGAAATAGAGACGCCTAGACCTCCCTTACTCCACCCACCACTTCCAGCTCTTATGGGGGATGGAGGGGACACCAAGGCATTCCCAAGCCAGCTGAAAGATATAATCTCTCCAACGTGCCTGAGGTCTGTCTCAGGGTCTCCTCCCAGTTGGAGCACAGAAGGCATCCTAGTCAGATGCCTGAACCGCCTCAACTGGCTCCTTTCGGTGTGAAGGAGTCGTGGCTCTAATCTGAGCCCCTCCTGAATGACTGAGTGCCCCCACACAATCTCTAAGGGGGACCCCAGACATCTTTCGGAAGAAGCACATTTCCACCACTTGTCTCTGGGGTATCACCACCCAGAGCTCATGACTATAGGTGAGGGTAGGAATGTTGATCGACTAGTAAATCAACAGCTTTGAGCTCACACTCAGCTCTCCCTTTACCTCAACAGAGTGGTACAATGTCATTTCATTCCTTTCTCACATCTGAACAAGACCCAACTCCTCCACTTGGGGCAGCAACTCATTCTCAACCCAAAGTGGGCACTCCACCCTTTTCTAGCTGAAAACCATTGCCTCAGACCTGGAGAAGCTGATCTGAGATCAGTTCATTTTTATTCATATAACACCCATTCACAGCAATAGTTGTCTCCAAGTGCTTTATACTGTAAGGTAAAGGGTCTACAACGTTAACGAGAAAGCCACAATCATGAGTAAGCAGTTGGCTACAGTGGGAATGAAGAACTCCCTGTTAACAGGAAGGGAACTCTTTTGTTTTGCAATGTAACTGTATACGAATCAATGCAAATTCGGTTTGTGTCATTATTGTAATGAATCCCAAACATGTCATAAGTACTTGGTGATTAAATTCATTGAGTGTCATAATAATTTGCATATTGTTTTGGAAGTCAGAGTGCCAATTTTGTAATTTCCAAAATTTCAGCACGGCTTATGATTTCGTAAACTTTCACAATATGCCACAAAGATGTCATAGACTGTTGCAATTTCTTCATTAATGCCATAAATGTGCTCTAATCTTTCGTAACCACATCAGGCTCCTTCTTCTTCTTCTTCTTTCGGCTGCTCCCGTTAGGGGTCGCCACAGCGGATCATCTGCCTCCATCTCATCCTATCCCTTGCATCCTCTTCCCTCACACCAACCCTCTGCATGTCCTCCTTCACTACATCCATCAATCTTCTTTGTGGTCTTCCTCTTCTCCTCCTGCCTAGCAGCTCCATCTTCAGCATCCTTTGTCCACTATCCCTCCTCTGAACATGTCCAAACCATCTCAGCCTTGTCTCTCTGACTTTGTCTCCAAGCCATCTCAACATGAGCTGTCCCTCTGATGGACTCATTTCTAATCCTGTCTTCAATTCTGGTCACTCCCAGGGAAAATCTCAACATCTTCAGTTCTGCCACCTCCA
>VUQH01058866.1:0-14419 GCA_015106775.1 Etroplus canarensis
TTCTGCTCCTTCATTGGAGTCCAGCTGTGTTTAATTAAACTGATTGGACTTGATTAGGAAAGGCACACACCTGTCTATATAAGACCTTACAGCTCACAGTGCATGTCAGAGCAAATGAGAATCATGAGGTGGAAGGAACTGCCCAAGGAGCTTAGAGACAGAATTGTGGCAAGGCACAGATCTGGCCAAGGTTACAAAAGAATTTCTGCAGCACTTAAGGTTCCTAAGAGCACTGTGGCCTCCATAATCCTCAAATGGAAGAAGTTTGGGACGACCAGAACTCTTCCTAGACCTGGCTGTCCAGCCAAACTGAGCAATGGTGGGAGAAGAGCCTTGGTGAGAGAGGTAAAGAAGAACCCAAAGATCACTGTGGCTGAGCTCCAGAGATGCAGTAGGGAGATGGGAGAAAGTTCCACAAAATCAACTATTGCTGCAGCCCTCCACCAGTCGGGGCTTTATGACAGAGTGGCCCGACGGAAGACTCTCCTGAGTGCAAGACACATGAAAGCCCGCATAGAGTTTGCCAAAAAACACATGAAGGACTCCCAGACTATGAGAAATAAGATTCTCTGGTCTGATGAGACCAAGATTGACCATGTGATATTTCAGTTTTTCTTTTTTAATAAATTTGCAAAAATTTCTACATTTCTGGTTTTTTTTCTGTCAAGATGGGGTGCTGAGTGTAAATTAATGAGAAATAAAATGAACACAGGGGTGATCGGGCCTTTACAGTAGCTGCTCCAAAACTGTGGAACAAACTGTCCCTTCACATCAGGGCCTCTCCAATGGTAGACAATTTTAAAACCCAATTGAAAACCTATTTTTATTCTTTGGCTTTTAAATCAGACTAAGTTCTGAATATTTTTATTTATGCTATTTTACTCAGGTTTTCTCATTGTATTTTATTGTATTTGTATCCATAAATCTGTCATTTTGTTCTTTGTTTTTTATGTTAGTTGATTTTATGGTTGATTTAAAATGTGCTATATAAATAAACCTGACTTGACTTGACTTGAGTATACAGAGATCATTACTGTTACAACTGTTTTACGAACATGCATGTCATGTCCTGCTGCTACTGTAGGTTTAATATTTCATCTATGTTGGCTTTAGCCCTTTTAAGATTCTGTATATCTGGACTGGACTGTAGTTTGTCGCTGGCTGTTGTGAAAACAATGAGTGTAAATTAAATCAATATAAGAATCACAAGGTTGCTGACTTATTAACTTTTTCTTGTTACTGCACATCTGTAAGCCTCTTTGCAAACTTCCTTCTCCTTTAATCCAGTACCTGACTTAATATATAAGTTGTCATCAATGTCTGGGTTTGATGGGTGTCTACACTGTTGTTTTGTTTTGTTTTTTGCTTCTGCCTCAGTCTTTTCATGTATGCTCAACACAGAATAGTGAAGGCCATGCCATAAGATATAAATTGCTGGCAGATGTTCTATTTATTTTATAGAGAAATCTGGTCTAAATAAACTCAAGACTCTTGAAAAACAGCAGTGTTGAGCTACAAACTAATTTATCAATCTTCTTTAGTTCTTTTCCCCTTTAGCACATACTAATCCATGGTTCCAGTCTCAAAAACACACTGATATTGCAGTGATATTCCAAATATGTATTCAAACACAAATCTGATTTTTTTATTATACTTTTTATTTTTTTTCATATGAAACAAATCAATTTTTCCATTGTGTTTGAAGTGTGAAATGTCTGTCATGAATTCTCACAGTACATTCATTTAATGATCTGAAAGAAAACATCTTGAACTTGGCACTTAGAAAACAACCACAAAGAATTGCCACCTTTATTCATTTAGAACAAAATTTACAAAGCCATTCAGTCATTTTTTTAATACTTTTTTGTTTTTTAAACTCAACTGTTGAGAATATTCAAAATACACTTTTTAATGTTGCTTCTCTCTCTCTTTGTACTTACAAATATGTACAATAAAGTCTCTGTGTCTTTTCATGTGTGGTCTCATTGGTAATAAAAATCCTTTTTTAGCATTTTATTTTTAGCTCGTCACGCTGTTAGCACTCTGTTCAGCTCATCACTATTCTGTTTGAGCTCGAGTGTCTGTGAATGTTTGGCGTGCTCAAATGGATGTCCCGTGGCTAGCCTCACTGGCTTCTGGGATGGGTCCTCCTGGCACTGGTTGGTAGGACATTGGCATGGGTGTCTTGACTGGGCTCTGCCGGAAGAGCCCCCCGTTGGGTGCCCTGTGTTTGCAGCGAATAGAGGGCATGGTGGCACTGCTGAGGGGCAGGGGCAAGGTCCTGCCAGCGGACGCGCCCAGTGTCCTTCCTGCCCCATGACCCTCCTGGAGGAAGGTGGTCACAGAGAGTGGCGGAGGTCCGCGATGGGCTGGATAGTCCCGAACAGACAAGGCCTCCAGGGACTGGCTGGGTTGCATGCTGCCAATGTCCAGGGCAGAGATCTCTATAGACTGGCCTGGCAGCTGCTTGTGGGCTAAGTCCTCGTCCAGGAGGCTGTTTAAACGTTGGTGGACTTGCTCCAGGTTCACCTCTTTGTCCTAAAAATAGATGGAAAGAAAGGCAGAGCCAAAGAGCGTGTATAGAATAAAAGAGGCCAGTAGAAAGGATAATGGAAAGAGGTTTTAATGGAAGTGAGAGTATGAATGTGATCAAGGAGGGGTGTGATAAAGAATAAGTCAAAATGAATGCACAGTGAAAAAGGGTTAGAAGGTTAAAAGAAGAAATGGGATGAGAATAGAAAGTGAAAGAAGACAGAGAAAGACAGGTTATAATTGTTCTTTCATCACCACTATCATGGCTACCTATCTTCAAGACATGCAATGCAGTCTGCTTTATTGCCATTTGAGAAAGTCTAACACACATCTAATAATGTTTATATGACTTTGAAGGACACTGAAATAACACATTGGCTTATTTCAGCTTCATTCAAGAAAACAAAAATATGAATTAATAAAGTACAATTTTCAAGCAGCTGACATCTAGAGAGACATTACCCTCAAACAGTAAATCTTAAATATTGTGTCATAAAAGGTAATGCCTCCACTTCACTGACATGGACTTAAATAAAATTGTCACTTCATGCAGAAGTGTATCAATTTTTTGCACAATTACATGGCCACACATCTGCAGGAGGTGACTCTTGCATGAAAAGAATCAGCTGTTAACGAGACAGGCTCTAATGGATGCACAGACTATGTGAGACGCTAAAGTGTAAATGGAGACAAATTAGGTAATGTCAGTTAATTGAAGGAAGCCACATTACATTGAGGTTTTTTTCAAATATTCATTTTTTCCCAAGCAGGGAACATATATGGGAGAGGGAAGGGAGAAGCCGAATGAGCACGATTGTTTCATCAGACAAGCATTTTCCACCAAATGCTTTCATGCTTGCTTTTTGCTTTTATTCTATTATCATGCACCCATTTAAGTCGAGCCACACCAATAACAGACAAAAGTAGACAGGCAAATAGCAGGAGAGACAATGGGGTGACATGACGGATGAAGCAACTACAATCTACCCCTGCCCAGCCCCATGCCCCGCCCTTTTGCCCTATCACAGCCAATGACCATCCAGTACAGTGTGTCAGGCCTCTCCTGACCTGTGTCAAGAGCCACGGCCTCCTCCCAGTCTCTCTCTCTGTCACTCCAAATGTCCCGCCTCCCCTCTGGTAACGAGCTTGTTATGTCATTATATGTCAATGGACCAGAAACGTAATCCTTAGTCACCTGCTGGAGATCATAGACAATAATACATAACAAAAATGATCCCCTGTGAATCCGGACATTGACATATAATTGTAACAAATTACTACCTAGCTCATAAAATTGTTAGTTTGACAATTTGGAAAATACTCTTATTGGCCTTTTTATCTGTGTGTTAAGCAGGAGAAACAAATTTGTGCAGATCCGTTTCCTGTTCAGTTATTGTCTTTAGTGACCGTGTCTAGCAAGTAATATGGGGGTCCTGCTGTAACCTTTTCTGTATAACCCCAATTCAAAAATGTTGAAACACTATTTAGAAATAGTGAGTTAATCATTTGTTCCTGAGCAAATATTGAGAATGTTTTTTGAACATGTTTCAGTTTGAACAGACATTTTTACCACTGTGTTGCATCATGTCTTTTTTCAAAAGAAGTTGTTGTACTTTTGGTTTTAAAAAAGCTAATAGTTTTAATATTCCAGATACAAAGAATTACAGCTGAACAGTAATTTAGGGCCTCTTTTGTCATATTTTAGTGTGATAATGCTACAACTATTTTCAGTAGGTAATATGAAACAAGTTCATCATACTCAGGATAACTTTTCCTTAAGTGGCTTCATTTAATCCAACACTGGCAATCAGGTGATGCTACACAGATGCCAGTTATGTACATTAACAAAATTATCAATATCAGATCTCTGTCATGAAGACATGAGGTGGGGGTGATCTGACATAATTGCAGTTGTGTATTTCATTAAGGCCATGTTGTTGTGCATAAATCATTTTTATACTTGTCCTTTCGGCTGCAGCCCCAGTGGTGTTTAGCCATCTGGGATCAAACAAAGAATAAATATAAAATTCATACAAAGGCCAAATTCAAGACACTAAGTATGCATACTTGCAGATTTTATTTAAGGTTAGCAAGTACATGGCTTAGGTGCCGCGTTTTAGGATTGAATGTAACTTTTGGGTGCTCTCTTACATTCTCCACCAAGGGGCCACCACAGCAAATTTATCCACATTGGTAATTTGGTGAAGGTTTTACACCAGATGTCCATCCTGACACAACCCTCCATGGTGAGAGAGGCTTGTGTCCCCACCCGGAATCAATCCAGGGACCTTCCACTTGTAAGGCGAATGTACAAACCACTACGCCACAGGGGACACAGTTTCAGGATTATACTACTATATTAAGGTTTACAAAATAATGCAATTGTTTTAAACTTGGTTGCAATGGACAGGAAAAAGCAGGAACAGAAGTGCTCCCAAAAATTGGTGTTTCTCATTGGATGTTCATCTAAGAAAGGCAAAAAAGGTTAGACTGTCTCTATAACCTACAGACTGTCCTACAATGATAAGCCCCTAATATTGGTTTGAGGTACTGTACAGGCTTTTGAACTGCAGACCAGTTTAGAATCCAAAAGTTTTTAAAAACCTTGATGTTGTTTTCACCTTGCAGAATATAGTTTGGCATTAAGTGAGACCTTTCCAGAAGAGTAATCTTAATTTAAGAATTGTGAAACTAACTCTGCATTTTTGGTGTTGTGCAACTTTACGAACCAATTCTGCAAGTGATTCTTGCCAGTGTTGGCACAGTTTGGTAGCTGTGGTTCTGGGTTTTGCACAAACTAGATTGTAAATAACCTACTGACTGAATACATTCACAGTGCTAACTATAGTTATTGCTAAATCTTACAGATTAACACATTTTATATGATCTTCTAAATCTGACCTGATACATTTATGTATGAGATGACTATTGTTTTTGAGGAGTTTGCTGTCTGCACCACTTTCTTGCTAAGCACCTTGACCTTCTGGAGTTTTGTCACTGGGCCTCATTGTCATAAAGTGCATATAAAGACTACACACACAAATCTGTAATTCAACAACATCTTCTTACCTGATGGTTTTTTTTTTGTACTCTGTGGACAAATTTAGAACTGCCTCAGACAATGCGTATGAACAAATGTTGAAGGCCAAGCTGTCTTTGAAAATTCGAAAAACACATCTTTAAAATTAATAATACTATTTCTACTACTACTACTGCTGCTGCTACTACCACTATTAATAATACATCTTTTTGTAGTTATTTAGTTTTCTAAAACACCATAAGCCAAAAATATCTAGAACTAGAAATAAATGCACAACAATATCATATTAAATAATATGTAAAAAGCACATTATATTGACTGAAAAGGTCCAGGCTTCACTTTTTAGGACATGTTCTACTGTAATAAGCATTTTCTCTTCTGATCATTCATTAAAATTACTTCCATCATTACTAGATGTCATCACTTACAGTCTAATTTTTAATTAAATATTAAATTAAATTTTATATTTCACAAATGCTGGATCACAGACTCTTTCAATATAGAAACATCCAGTATTTACTCAACAGATGCTTGAAAACATGAATGTTTTCCATAATGTCATCTTGGGTTGACAGATCAAGAGTTCCGTGTCCACTGCCTGCTTTCTGTTTCTTTATGGTCATTAGTCTTTATTTTTTTAATTTGATGTCAACTCCTTTTTTTTAAAATGAGAGTGAGTGTCACAGGGGAAACAACATTCATTACCTCTTATTTCAGACCATGGCACTTATTTTTTAAAACCATTGTCCTTCCTATGGAAATACTTTGGAAAGCTGCACATGGCAGCGCTGGTGTCTCGCTTAGAAAAACTTTATTAAATTTAAATGTGTTTCCTGATATGGCAAAAAGGGAGGTATAAAAAATATGCAGCTGGAGCACTGGACTGGACTAGTTTTGATTCTGATTCACTAACATATGTGTGATGGTGAGAACAAAATTAAAATTAAAATTTAAATTAAATTCTGATTGGTAATTTTGTTTGTGTGCTTATTTTTTGTGTAGGATAAAAAATGGCTACATATATTAGTGAATGAAACCCATGGTGAGGTCACTATTCATCTAACTCCTAAGAGAAAAAGCCAAAGACTAACCTTTATTTTAAAATAAGCATGTGCAAAAGCTTATTTATTTTTAAGAAAGATTAATGGTGTGGCATCACTTCTCTGTAATTATTGACAAGTACACAATTAAGTGTATTTCCATAATGTCAAACTAATTGGCTGATGTGTTCAGGCTTGCAGCAGAGTTTTGTTTAAATGGCTGTCATAATGCCCACATGCTGTATTTTTGGGCCGTCATGGTGCCACCACTGTTTAAAACAATTTAGAATTTTAAGTAATAGTCCACCCAAGTCTTTTGAACTTGAATCACTCCCTGTAGGCTTGAAAGGCAGTTAAAATTTGTGCAGTGGTCAGTTCATATTCATAGCTGTTGAGCTAATTTATTATTTTTTTAATTAAATCTCTTCCACACAGAAACTATCCTAAAAATGTATTCATTTAATCTAACAAATTTTAGAAATTTACTTGGGAAGTTATAAAACTCAGCATAATAATTTTATTTATTTGTCTATTTATTTGTCTGCCAAAGCTGTTAAAACTCAAAAGATGGGAAAACAAGTATTTGTGAAGCACAAACACTAAAATGTTTGGTATTGGCAGCTGATCAACTACTTCAATATTTGAGTATTCCTTAGATACTTCTTTTCTCCCATGAAAACCTGCCATCATTGGATTTATGTGTAACCAGGAAAACTAGAAGCCTTTTTGCAGTCTAGGAGGGAGCTGCAAGACATCCTGTCACAGTTCAGCGAAGCAATTTGTGCTCTATAGATAAGATTTTGTTCTTTGAGTCATGTTGTTCATTACTGCTGTAGCCAATCCTATGATCATGATATCATACTCTACTGTCATAACATGATAGCTCACGTACCAACTGTACTTCATTTTAATTGCCTTTTTTTGTTGTATATTATTTTGGTTGGGTATGCTTTATTGGACTGTCATTTTTGAGAAGTATGATTTAATTAGAACCAGCACCGTTTAAGAAACTTCTATTTTTGTTTAATTTTTCAGTTGCATCTGTAATCTCTATACAGAATAACAAAGAGTTTTACATGGCTAGTTGCAAATTCTTGCAAATTTATTAAAATAATGTGTAAGCACTGTTTTACCCTCGCTGATTCCAGACCAGCACAGATGAAACAAACATTGAATAAGAGTGTTGCATTTGCCTGCATGTGCAATTTAAGAAGGGGATACAGAGCTCTTGAAATCTGCATGTAATGATCCTGCTCTTCATTTTACTGTTCCCTATACTTCAGAGCTGCTGCCCAGAATCCTTATGTGTTTCTTCTTTCTGCCCTAAATTCTACAGTCATATTTCATGTCTACCAAGCGTGAGTGTTTTATGCTCAAAAGATTTTGGGTGGAATCAGCCTCCCGACATATCAACAATCACAATAATAAAGCACACAGCCATGATTTCAGTCACCACATCCAGCACATCTTGTCCTTTAAAAAGCTGGCAGTGATGTTTGCATTATGAATCTCACATGACAGCAATATGTGGCTATTAAGACAGCAACTACTGCTGTACACACAAAGACTTTAAAATAGAAAATCAGCAGCAGTAACACAAACTCTCATATGCACTAAAAACCAACATAAATAGAGTTTGATTTACTGTGTGTTTTCAGGGCAGGGCTGGGTCTTAAATGGGTATTTGC
Source organism: Etroplus canarensis (assembly GCA_015106775.1). NCBI lineage: Eukaryota > Metazoa > Chordata > Actinopteri > Cichliformes > Cichlidae > Etroplus > Etroplus canarensis. The sequence continues at coordinate 8,301 of VUQH01058866.1, forward strand.
ATCCAGTATTGTTGGATTGTCAAGTCAAACAGGCAGGTCAAGGCTCAGCTTCTTTACTATCTGCATTTGCTCACACTTTAGTTTAGGGATCCATGTCAAGCCTTAGTTGTCTGGACGCCTCATGCAGAGGGGCTGCCCAGTAGACAGCAGCAAGATAAAGTCTGAGCTCTAAAGCATTAAGACTTGAATGGATTAGCTAAAGAGAGCTATTGTACAACTGAAGCACTTATCGACTCAGAAGTACAATTTCAATATGTGGTATTAAATTTGCATGTTATCTTTTCTGCGAGTCTCTCACGTGAGCACCAGTGACTGTGGTTTTTTGCAGTTAATGATTCTTTATGTGTCAGCATGAGAGAGAAGCCTCACAGAAGTCCCTTACAAAACACCCCAACCTCTCTCCCAGCATGAGAAGGAATGAATAGATTGATCACATGATGTCTGGACTATCATCAGGGGCACACCTATTATAACTGGGTATACTGCAGCTCTACTAAATCGGGGCTGGTGTCAGCGCCTGCTGGATCCATAAAGTAGAGTGTGGCAGTGGCATCTCTGGGCAGGACCGGGGGGCCCGGGGGTCTGGGTCTCGACCGGGGCCTTGGTGGGGCAGGGGGACCCGTGGTGGCCACCATGGCCAGGTTCTGGGTTAGCAGGCCTGGGCCTGGGCCCTGGCCCGATGAGTTGTCAGTGGTCACCTCTTTGGGCTGCTCTCGCCGGCAGTGGTTGCTGTTCCACCATGTCTCCAGTGCAGCCACTAGGAGGGCCAGCAGAAGCCCTGCAGCAAGAATGCAGAAGACACCGGCAAAGCTGTGGAGACGCAGCGCTCGTCCCTCTGGCTGGGCTTCTGCATGGCTCTGCAAGTCACAGCGACCTTTCTTCGGCCACCACTTCTGCTTTAGGATGTCAAGATCACCTTTTTCTTGAAGCTCCAAAATCCTGTGCAGAGGAAAGACTAAGTAGTTCTTTCAAGGCAGTAGGTGAACAGTTTCATGTAATGTAACCACAAGACACCAGAAAAATATTTCAGTAAAATTGACTCAGATTAAATTCTATGTAATAAAATGACAAAGGTAAAAGAGCAGACGATAGAAAATGAAAAAATTTTCAGAGACAAACACAGAAGATCAATATATAACTGCTCTGAATGATTACTACATTGTTATCATATAACAATAATTAAGTGATAATATTGTGCAGCTCATGAAATGAGACTAAAAATAAACTAAAATAAAACATTGTTAATGTACTGAATGCATTAGCATTGATTGTAACATCATTAAATTCCCATAGAGGGCAAAAAGCTATTAACACTGCAGCTTTTAGTTTACAGAGTACATGTAATTGAGGACTGAAAGCTCAGTTCTATGACAACAAGGAGAAGAAAATCATAGCTTAAGAGTAATCAGTTTCATATCCAGCTGTATAAGCACAAAAACAAAGATGATCAAATACAAGAGTCAGCCCATTAGTTAGAGCACAGATTGCAGGGTAAGAAATAGATGGATGCTGTGGAGAATGATTGTGGCTGATCGCAAACACAGGCAAGGCAGTTGGGGTGTCCCACTGGAACAGTTAACTTTTCGCACAGTCATTATTCAAACTGTTCAGCAGTGACTGGCATTTATGCGTTTTTGCATGAGACTGCACATTCATTCAGAGCAAACAGACACCAGCAGATATATGGTGCATATGTACAGCAGCCAAATTATTTCTATACTTTCATACTTGTGGAGTGTTAAAACCTCAAAAGTATTCAAACATTCATATTTCCTAATCAAACATTTTTTAATGAAGCAAAGAAATCTGTCTTTCTTATTGAGATGGCACTTGTCAAGAGTTCAGATTCTAATTCAATATTTCCATAGATAAACATGATGGGGAAAAATAGAAAATTGATATACCCATAAGTGTTGTAGGTTGAATGCTGAGTGTGTCAAGAGCACCATTTTCCTAGGGAAAAACTGATGCCCTGATATTAAATTTTAAGACTTACAAACAACTGATGCAAAATGCACTTCTGGATGAGCGACAGATGCATTGGAGTCGAAACTTCATAAAAACTGTTAAATATAACTCTTGCACACTGCTTACCACTGATTTAATTATTAAATTATAGCTTTTCAGCCCATCTGACCTTAATCAGGTATATACTTGATTTAGAAAAATAACATAAATGTAATAAATACATTAGCAATAAGCGAGACACTGTGTGGGAGTTATATTTAACACTTGAACTGACTTCAAAATGTTCAGGGTCATATTTGAGGTTTGGTTGTGTAGAAAAACTATATAAAATATGTACTTTTCAGCCTGCTTCTGAATGAGAAATTGTTCTGAAAAATGTTCTTTTGACAGTTATTGAAATGTTAACAAAAACAAATGTAAAATTATGATCCAGATACAGTATAGAGACCAACTTTCAGATTCAGTCTTGTCCTGCTTTGCATTTGCCATAGCTGTGCACACACATAGCTTTCCTATGGAAAAATGGAATCATTAGTGTGACAAGAGAGGGAGTTCCGTTTTGATTTTACTCCCAAATAAAATTATGTAATAATGGAACAGATATTTATAGCCAGTCAGACTGTTTTGGATTTCATGTATATTGTTGGAAATTTTTCAGTAATGACTATTTACTCTGAGACAGTCCATAAGCTTTTTCACCAAAGATGAAAAACCACAGGGGGCAGGAACACACACTCAAGCAGGGAAAGTAGCAAGGGAAGCAGGGGTATAAATGCACACAGACTAACAAACAAAAAAGAAACAGGAGGGAAAGGAGCACAGGTAGCAAAAATCAAGAGCAGAAATTAAAACTGAACATAATACAAGAGACAAGATTGGTTACAAAGTAAAACAGGAACATAGACACAGCCCAAACTTGACAAAATACAAGAACACAACAGAAAACATCTAAAGTACTAAATAACTCAACATGGGCAAGGCTCAACTAAAATATAACCATAAATGATGCAACAACAGAACATCAAAACTGAAAATCTCAAAACCCTGAAAGAACTCAAAAACTCAAACGCATAAAAGAACTCAAAAACATACAATACCAAAGTACAAAAACCCAGGACCATGACAGGACCATGACAGGATATTACAGCATTATTTCATCTTTAGTTTCATACATACATACATACTTCTGAGAGAAGATGTCTCTGTAAGGACTGCCGTGCTGCAAGGCCATACCATAGCCTCTGGTGCTCATGCTGTTTCCTGCTATAGTCAATGTGCAGTCGTCATCTGTCAGAGCGGCATACTCTACCACTGCCATGTCCCACAGAAAGGCATATGACTCTCGCTTCGCCTGGAAAAGTTTCACGATACGCACACAAAAGCAGATACACATGATAATTACATAAAGGCATGTTTGAACCAAAATGATTAGCTGAGAGACCTTTAATAAACAGAATTTTTGTTTTCTCCTGTTATCAGAGATAAAGATCTGATTGTGTTGGCAGCAAAAACTCTTACTAGATATAGTGCAAATGTGTCTCACTTTTCACTTTACTACTTTGGAATATAAAAAATCCCTCTGTCCAGAACAGAAACACTGATTGTAAGGGTGAAAGCAGACTATCTTGCCACAGTTACATTGGAGAAATGTACTAGAGGACCTTTTACCGAGACAAAGCAATAAGAAGACCAAACAGTGGAACTAAATATTTGCACAGAAATTAGCATAAATTTGCCCACTCAGAGTAAACACCGAACAGTATGCATAACATTAGATTTCTTTATAAAGACTATAAAAAAAGGTTGCTTTCTTCTTCTTTTTTTTAGATTTGCATTCTGTCACATAATAACATGATTTAAGAGACACAATCACATGCAGTCTGAAATGCCCACTGTGTAGAAAATGCAGAAGAGTTCTATATCAAATATGTCCAGAGTTTTATTTATATATTCATTGTTTCACTCACAGTACTGACATTTCCCCCCCGTGGTGTCCCTGTGTCTTACATATTCCAAAGTGAGGCTGTCCTTGCAATAAATGAACATGAAGAAACATTTTGGCTCACTTTTTATTGAGAATACAAACAGCTTTCAGGTTATTTACTGAATAAACACATTCAAACTAGTAATCAAATAATAATCAAACTAGTGCTGTAGTTTTTGTTTAACTTTGAAGAGAAATGCAGTAAAGCAGTAACTGAATAAAAATTCTTCTCATAAAATTAAAACAGAGTACTTTTCCTGGTATTTATTTCCTGGCATTGCCAACTGTCCTGACTGCACTCAATGCAAATAGCTGCTCAAATAATAAAAGCTGTTTTGAGACAAGTGCATATATCAGATTCCACTGTAATTTGTCTAATTGTTATTGTGTAATGTTTCTGTTGAATAAAAACAACAGAATACACATACTATTCATTTAGCAGGGCACACAGTTTGTGAAAATAATTAGAAAAACTTCACAATTCATTAGAGTAACACATCACTTTACCACCATGCCTCTCTGACTCAGGCATGGAAGTAATTTAACTAATTTTCAACTTGTTACTACCTAGTGGTGTGACAGTAAAACTACAGTTAATTAACATCAAGGCACTCGCTCACTGAGCTGAAGCCACAATCCCCTCAAAAAGTATTGGAACAGCAAGGCCAATTAATCTGTTTATGTTGTGCACTGGAGACATTTGTGTGAGGTCAAAAGATGAATATGAGAAGCGATTTCAGAGTTTCAGCTTTTATTTTTTAGTAGCTATATGTACTGTAGATATATGAAACAAAATAGACAATAATACTTTTTGTATCAAATCCCCCAGTTTTTCAAATGAGTAAAATTATTTGAACATTACTTGCTTTGACTTTCACCTGTGAAGACTGCATTTGTGGTTAAGAAGTGCAGACCAACTTCAAGACTAGAGAACTGTCTATACTGTAGGTTAAAAAAAAAGCATGCCATTCTGAAGCTGAAAACGGGGTGAAAATCCATCGGAGGTATTTCAAAAAACACTGGACACAGGCAGTACCACAATTTTGAATATCCTAAAAAAGAAGGAAACTGTCGGTGTACTGAGCAACAGGTATCCAAATGGTCATCGAAGGAAAACAAAAGCTAATGGCAGACAAATGGTGAGAGCACCACAGCAGTAAAAATTTGAAAACCAGATAGGAATTTTTAAAAATTACAGAGATGAGTCACAACAATTTTTGGAATAAAGTTTTATGGACCGTCAAGGCAAAGAATAATCTTTGCCAAAGTGACGGAAAAGCCAAAGTATGGAGAAATAAGCGAGGTGAAGATTGTGTCATGGCTTAGGCCTCCATGGCTGCTTCTGGATGACGTAACTCATGGTGGTAGTAAGAATGAACGCAGAAGTCAATGCAGCAAGACAATGAGCCAAAACACACTGCCACCTTAACAAAGGATTTCATCGGGGGTAAAATGAAAAGTTTGACTAAGTCAATCACCAGATTTTAACTCAAATTAATGCGGATTTCACAGTCTGAAGGAAGACTGAAAGGAGAAACCCCACAAAAGAAACAACAATTAAATGATGCTGGAAAAACCTGGAAAGGCAGAAATCTGGTGGAGTCTTTAGGTCATATGCTTGATTAAGTGCACAACAAAACATTTTACTTGGCCTTGCTATACCAAAACTTTTTTATACGGACTATCATTTTCATATAATGATTTTACTTTTTAAAAGTGTTATTATTATTATTATTATTGTTATTATTATTATTATTATCATCTTGTCAAAAATCTTCTTCTTCTTCTTCTTTCGGCTGCTCCCGTTAGGGGTCGCCACAGCGGATCATCTGCCTCCATCTCACCCTATCCCTTGCATCCTCTTCCCTCACACCCACCCTCTGCATGTCCTCCTTCACTACATCCATGAATCTTCTCTGTGGTCTTCCTCTTTTCCTCCTGCCTGGCAGCTCCATCCTCAACATCCTTTGTCCAATATATCCACTATCCCTCCTTTGAACATGTCCAAACCATCTCAGCCTTGCCTCTCTGACTTTGTCTCCAAACTTCTCAACATGAGCTGTCCCTCTAATGTACTCATTTCTAATCCTGTCCATCCTGGTCACTCCCAGGGAAAATCTCAACATCTTCAGTTCTGCCACCTCCAGCTCTGCCTCCTGTCTTTTTG
>VUQH01058871.1:0-13033 GCA_015106775.1 Etroplus canarensis
CAGAGAACATTTACCGCATCATTAAACAAAAAATACGTCAAAGACGACCACGAACTCTTCAGCAGCTGGAAACCTATATCAGGCAAGAATGGGACCGAATTCCAACACCAAAACTCCAGAAACTCATAACCTCGATGCCCAGACGTCTTCAAACTGTTCTGAAAAGAAGAGGAGATGCTACACTGTGGTAAACATGCCCCTGTCCCAGCTATTTTGAGATGTGTAGCAAGCATCAAATTTGAAATGAGCTCATTTTGTGCATAAAATTGTAATATTCTCAGTTTAAACATTTGTTATGTTATGTATGTTCTGTTGTGAATAAAATATTGGCTCGTGATTTGAAAGTCTTTCAGTTTTCATTTTGTTCAAATTGAAAAAACGTCCCAACTTTTCTGGAATTCAGGTTGTAAAATAGGACCTGCACAAAGAACAAAACTCAAAACTCAAAAGGAACATGAAAAGAAACCACAGGGGAAGCAGAAATAACAAAACCAAAATATAAAGAAATCAAGAAACTGAAACCAGCAACCAAAACTTAATGAAACTAGAACCTAGATGCATAATGAATGAAAGGAAAACCTAAACATCTTAGAAACTAACTAAACTTAAATCCAAAACCAAAAAACCCTCTAGAATTTCCATGTAATTAGCATCATCCATTATTCCTTCAGTTCTGACCAGTTTCCCAGTTCCTGCTGATGGAAAAACATCCCCACAGCATGATGCTGCCACCACCATGCGAGGTGTTGAGTTGGCACCAAAACATTCAGTTTTGTCTCATCTGACCAGAGGACCTTCTTCCATATGTTTGGGGAGTCTCTCACATACCTTTTGGCAAATGCTTTCTTATTTATTTATTTATTTGGTAAACAATGACTTTTATCTGGCCACTCTTCCATAAAGCCCAGTTCTGTTGAGCTTAGAGCTTATAGTGATACTATAGACAGATACGCCAGTCTACATTGTGGAGCTTTCCGCCTCCTTCAAGGTTACCTTTGGTCTCTTTATTGCCTCTCTGATTAATGCTCTCCTTACCCTCTCTGTGAGTTTTGCTCTCTAGGCAGGTTTGTTGTAGTGCCATATTCTTTCCATTTTGTGATGATGGATTTGTAGATTTTAAGAGTTTTAGATTTTTTTTGATAACCCAACCCTGATTTGTACAACTTTGTCCCTGACCTGTTTAGAAAGCTCCTTGGTCCTCATGGTGTCACTTGCTTGGTGGTGTCTCTTGATTAGTGCTAGTACAGATTCTGGGACCTCTCAGAACAAAGGTATATATACTTAGATTGCGTGAGACTTAGATCGCACAGAGGTGGACCTTATTTAACAAATTATGTGACTTCTGAAGGTTATTGGTACTGTAGCACCAGATCTTATTTAAGAACTCCATAGCAAAAGAAGTGAATGCATATGCACACACCATTTTTTAGTTTTTTATTTATTAGACTTTTAAAATATGATTTTTAAAAAATTTCAGAATCTTCACTTCACGAGTTTGGACTGTTTCGTGTTAAATCATTGCGTAAAATGAAAAAAAATCAATTTAAATAATAAACAGGTTATAATGCAAAACAGCAGGAAAAATGCCAAGTGGCTAAATGTTTTTGCAAGCCATTGTATTTAAGACTCAGTCCACTTACCACTTTTCTGCTTTCTCAAGAATTGCAACTCCTGCATGTATCTGTCTGGATTGTAATTTTTATAAAATGAGTGCATATCCATCTGCTATCTGTCATTAGGTGTATTTATTGCATAATAATGTCTTAACCCTAGTACTACAGGACCTCAATATTTTGATGTCCCAGATAAGTTTCATGTTCTGTCGTCTATATATTGATCACTTCTGGTGTTTTCATTCACTGCCGGTTGTATAGCTGGTTGTATAGCTAGCAGTACTAGGGTTAAGCTAGGTTAGGGCCAGTCAAGAACTAGGGCCGTTGTCCTGGATATGACTGTTTTCAAGCCTCCTTGATTTCTCAGTGAATTTTAATTCTCATTAGCTTGTGCAGTACAGCCAGCTAATGACAAGAAAATGTATAAAATGCTTCACACATTACTATAACCTGTGAACTGTAAGGGACTGTGAGCTGGACAGGCTACTGCTGTATGTCGTTGGCAGTCTGGCACATATTAAATCACCCTGACTGGCAACTTTCCTTTTCTCCCTAATTGTTTTTTTCTTTTGTTATCTCATTTTAAAAGGAAAGATGAGACTGCATTACTAACCACATTTTTCCTTCCGTCAGGCTACCTATGCATATATGAAAGCAGCCTACCTCAGTATGCTGACTAAGGATGATTGCCTAACCTTCGGGGAAACTGCACTTACTCTGTTCAGGTGGGAACTAAGATGCTGTTAAAATAACACAGCAATCACAGTGAAAAAAGATGAATCACTTTCTTCCAGGAAAAGACTGTCCTTGGTGAATGATGTAGTTAGGATATAAAAATGGTCTATGAGGGCTATCAGAGGGGTAATATCACAAGAAGTAAATTTGTGTTTTTTAAATAAAATTCTTTTTGTGACACAAATCTTACAATTATTTTGGTGGTAATACACACTATCATAATGCTCCACTAATAAAGTATTTGATTAGACTACCAGCCTTTTTAAACTGGCTGAGAGACATGTAATTATTACGTGTGTCTAATAATTTTCCCTTAACAATAATGTTTATGTGTGTACTTCATTATATTTCAGGCAGGTCCCAGGGCTAAAGCAGAAAATAGCAGGAAAATCTTTGCCAACAGAGAAGTTTGCTATCAGGAAAGCGCGCCGCTACTTTGCAGAAAACCCTGTTCCTCTTCCTGCTCCTCCACTGGTTAGTATTGGATGATGCAGTCTATAATGTTGCACTGCTTTATCAGTAAATTAAAATCGACAGCTTTATTTGTCATTTGCTCCATATTAGACCTGTGATAAAGCACTATAAAATTTGAATGTGCTTGTTCAGCCAATCAAAATGGACCAATCGAGCCTCAAAGTTTAGGCAGTCGTGGGATTCCTCCAACAAACTTTATATAACAGAACTTGTAAACTCTAATTTTAAAGCCTCAGATTCATAATTTTGGTTGTTAGCATCTTGGTTCTTTGAAATCGTGTGTGAAAACAAGAGCTTGATCAGCCTGAGAAGTAGAGGAAACTGCACACGCATTGACCAGCTACAGATCAATTAGAAGTTACTCATTTTTCTATTCTAACTGACCCCTCAATGATTTTTTTATGACAAGCCACATTCACCCCCCTCCCATGCACTCATCATTCATTCATCTTCCGCTTATCCAATTCAGGGTCGCAGGGGGTGCTGGAGCCTGTCCCAGCTATCATTGGGTGAAAGGTGGGGTATACCCTGGAGTCGCCAGTCTGTACACTTTATCCTATGCCTTAAGCTGTTTCTAGTAATTGTGTACACACTCACACAGATGCATCAGGAGCAATTGGGGATTCATTATCTTACACAGGGACACGTCAGCATGTAGACTGGAATAGTCAGGAATTGAACCACCATCCCTCCAATCGACAGACAAACTGCTCTACCTCCTAAGGCATAGCCACCCCCTGTTAAAAAGGCTTTGAAACTAGTGACTGAGACCATGAGTCTTATTATAAAATTGTTTACTAAGGTTATAAAGAGAGAAGTAGAGTTGTTTTTTCATAGATTTCTCTGTAAATACCCCCCCCCCCCCATAGGGTAATGTAGACATTTATGCAGCCTGCATTTGCGGGGCTTGGTGGATCTGTTTTGAACAGCTGAACCAGTTATACTTCACGGCAGTTTGCAGAGCTGTGTCTATAGGGTGTTACGAGAAAAATTACTGCTAAATGGATTTTTTTTTTAAAGTTTGCTGCAGAGAACATCATTTTTTCATTCATCTGTATGAATATTAAAATATTGATTGTTGCCTTTGCATAATTTGTGTATATGTCTGTTTGATTTCTAGGAGATGATGTACATCTGGAATGGTTATACAGTCATTGGCAAACACAAAGACTTAACGGAGGGCATGCTGAAAACACTGGATGAGGCACAGGCTAAACTTGAACACATCCCAAGTATGTAAATCTATTAACCACATTTACAAAGATAATTCTAAATGAATCAAGTTCTGATTCGATTTTTAGAATAAATTCTATACTACATAAATGTGATTTAATCCAAATACAGAAGGTGCTGTACTTGAATGTAATGATTTAATGTGTAGATATAATCATTGAAGGTGTTTGTCCAGATTGACCTATTTTGTCATCTGTTTGGTGCCAATTGTTTTTAGGGACGGAGTTCTCCATAGATGATCAGTGTTTGCTGAGCCTCTTGAAGGGACTGTGTCTCAAACACTTGGGACATCATGAAGAGGCTGAGCACTACTTTACCCTCGTCCTCTGCAAGTAAGCCTCTTTCCTCTTCGTGCTTCAATTTTTTACCTGTATACTGGTGAAGAGGGGGAATAATTCATTGTGATACGACATTCACCAATATGTTTTGCTGTTGTCTGCAGTGAGACTCAGATCAAGTATGATCACTACCTGGTTCCCAATGCCTTGCTGGAGCATGGTCTGCTGTGTCTGGAACAAGGCAGAAGAGATGAAGCTATTAAACTCCTAGAAGCAGCAAAGTAAGTTTTTTCACCAGCAAAACATATTTAAGTCATTGGAACTCAATAGTTTTCAAATCGGATCTTGTCCCACTTACTTGGTGTGGTTGAATGGAAGGTTTAGCATTCATTATATGCATAAGCTTTTATTAAAAATCTTCACTTTTGATATTTTTTATTTACATCTCCCACTATTTATCTTTGTGTTTATCACTAAGTTTTGCATTTGGTTTTAGAATAAAAGATAAAGTTTACTCGACTTTGCTGTAATTAACTTTGGACTTTATGGACTTATATTGACCTTCATCCTTGATACAACTACACATACCACCTCTTTTTTTGTTTCAGGCAAAATTACAAAAACTACTCGATGGAATCACGGACACACTTCCGTATACAGGCTGCTTTGCACAAGGCCAAAGGCACCGGGGAGAATGGCATCCATATGCCCTCCAGTCCATAATAGACAAAGGAGGTCACACTAAGGAGGGACAGCTTTTTCTTTTTTGTAGTCTCATAGACCAGACCTAATTATTAGAGAAGGTGACTTGTTTTTTCATCAAGAGGCTAGAGGAAGAGGCTTTTTCTCATGTGTGTCACTCTTACAGGCAACTGCATCTCTACGTCATTCTGACTTTGGTGGATTGGCCCTCTTCCAGAGATGTATCCTAATGAACTTTACTTCCTTGTGATTTAAAATGGAGACTAATAAAGAAATGTGCCTATATTTATGAAACATTGCTTCTAGTAGGGTTGTCTGCCATCTAGCACTTTGGCCACTTAAAAGGGGGCACTAGAGTAGAAAATAAGGTTAGATTTATGCAATGTATATTCTAGATAGCCTCCACTAATACTCCCAGGATAAAAAAGTCCCAGTGCAGGGTACTGGGTTTGTACTAAACAGCCTTTATTTAAATGACTGACACCAACTCCTCCCAGCACCATTTGATCTGTTGCTAAAGAGCTGTTCCTTTTTTGTGTGTAATGTAAATTAGAGATTATCAAAAAGATGGCATATAGTTTTCCCCATATATCATGCAACTTACAGCATAGTCCCTGAAACTATGAGATGTAATTGGTTATTGATCAAAGTAATTATAACTAAATAGAATACCAATTTTGAATGTTCAATGTTTATCATTTTACACTACATACATACTGGTTTATTGCTTTTTTCAGAGTGAGTGAGCATTTCATTGTGTATTCTACATTTTTTCTTTCTTTCTCTGAAGCATATTGCAACAATGTAAGACACAAATGTATTTTGTGAGATACTCTTTCAGCCTCTGTCTGACGAAATGATCAAATCTAAAATCCTTTTATATTTAAAGTTGCATTTCATGGCATTTTCATGGAACTTTGGAAGACAACCAGATATGCAACCTCTCCAGAGTCAAAAATGCCTCTAAGACTTGTAGTGAGAGTTGTTCTTTACATTTATATACTGTAAATGGCACCTTTTACACAAATTGTCCCGTTTTAAGAGGACAGATGAATGTGTCTTTTAGAAAGGCAGACTCCCTTCTTTTCTCCTCCTGGTGTGTGGGACGGCCTCCAGCAGTACTTGAGTTTGAACAAATGGGCCTTTGACGGTGAGCAGCATAGGGCTGTGTGCTTATCTGCATGCTGCATCTTTAGTAGGTGAAGAAGCTCTGAACCACTGCAAACACCAGTCTTCCAGCCTCGTGAACATCCGCTGCTGCTCCTGTTACCTGCCATGCTTGCATAGAACCATCTATAGAAGTACTTGGACATTGTTACCACATTCTGTATATAATAATATGTTTATGAATAAATGGGGTCACCTTAAACATGGTTGGCGGTTAGGTTATTGGAAAGGCTGTGTACTTGCAACAGTTAGTGAAAGAAAAACTTGAACTCAGATGTTGTCTCAAGTGTTGGAATTAGAGCACTGGAGCACTGCTGGTTTATTCATGATTTGAGTTAGGTTTAGGATTCAAGATGACTTGGAATCAGTTTTCTTATGGTGAAGGAAATGTATTATTATTGATATAATAGCAGCTGCTCTCCAAAATATTCCAAAAAACAACTCACATTTTACTCTTTAATAATTAGGGCTAATTTTTGTTGTCCTTTGGATTTACAACTATTGCCAAATTCTGACTAATCAAGTGTCATTATCTTCATACTTTACTGGGCATGGCTACCAATGTGCAGAATGACATTCCTGTATATACTAAATGTTTCTGTTGTAATTTAAAATGATGATAAGCAACTACAGATCACATGTGGTGCTGTCTTTGTTTTTCCTTTGACATCTGAACATAACAAAACACGATAAAATGAGATAAGATAAGATAAAAACTTTTTAGTCCCATAGTGGGAATATTTGTGTTGTATAGAGCAGCAGATAAGAGTCATTCAGTCATAAAAATATGTAAGATTTGTACACAATTAAATAAAAAAGCAGCAAAAAGTATGTCTTCAAAACTACCATTACAAATATTTAAACAACTTAAAATAACTGCAAAAACTATACTTTAAACATATTTATACTATAATTGAATATGGAGAGTGGACATATTTACACATGGATATATGGGAGTTTAAAACTCAACATGATTCCACATGGATGTGGATATTGATATGTTAATGTATACATATTGCATGTGGATATTTATATTGCACAGTAGTGTGTATTGGCGTGTGTGGTCTACTGGGAGCAGTGTTGATTGTAAAGTCTGACAGCAGCAGGAAGGAAAGACCTACGCAAATGCTCCTTCACACACTTGGGGTGAAGTAGTCTGTTGCTGATGGAGCTGTCCAGTGCCGTCAGTGTTATGCATGGGGTGGGAGCTGTTGTCCAGCAGGGAAGTCAGCTTAGCTAACACTCTCCTCTCTACCACAACCTGCACTGGGTGACGGAGCTGGCCTTCTTAATCAGTTTATCTAGTGTCTTCCTGTCAGCAGTTAAGATACTGTTGTCCCAGCAGACCACACCATAAAAGATGGCCAATGCCATCACAGCATCAAAAAAAGTCTTCAGGAGGGCTCCCTGCAATCCAAAAGACTTTAGTCTCCTCAGCAGATAGCTGCTCAGGCCCTTCTTGTAAAGTACATTTGTGTTATGCATCCAGTCCAGTTTATTGTTCAGGTGAACACCCAGGTACTTATGAGGGAATACAGAGTAAAGTGGTATAATTTACAGAACAATGAGGAACTGCTTGATTGCATACCTCCCTGTCCTCATACAACCTAATCAACCTAATCCACAGTAAAATAATCTCTTTGTTATTGTGCAAGGTAACAGCAGTCAGGGATAAGAAGACAAGAACTATTACAAATACATTATATTTTACTGAAACCAAAAAGAACTTTAATTGTCCAGCCACAAAAACAGTAAAAAGTGAATGTTCAAGATGTGATATGAGTGCAGCAGGAGGAATAGCACAAATACACTCACAATGCTTTTACAAAGGCAGTGTTTATGTTTTTTTAGCGAAGGGCACAAATCTGATTGGCTGCCAACAAGGGCATTCTCTATGTAGGTGACAGCTGATTGGTGGTTTTCGTCACGGGGCGGTGCTTCGTGTTGCTACATCACCAGGGTTCGTTGTTGGGCTGCTGTCTGCAAACTGGAAAGTCCCCTACAGACAGAGCTTAGCGTCAGGAAAACTGCTTATAGCTTTGTCATTTTAAATAAGGAATATTAAAATTTCCTTCGCGTCGATGCGTCCACTGATATATAATTCTGGGAGGTTGTTTCTGCTGTGAATTTATTTTCCAGCTAACTGATTAGATGCTCCCTTTCGAGCTCTAGCTGGTGTTAGCAGGCTAGCTCTTTGTGTGGCTAGCTGCTAGCTGAGCGATGTTTTGTTGTTGTTAAACTGAGCTGCCCTCCCGTCGTCTGGGAAGGAGAGTCGTCAGCTGTGTGTGGAAAAAAACGTCCTCCCGACGCCTTCTCCTTATCAGCCATTATTCGTGAAAGTCACCAGTGAAACCAGTTGTTAGTAAAGCGAAACCGACAGAGGGAGAGTTTGGTTGAAAAGGGAGGAGATGGGAAACTGTCTGAAATCTCCCACCTCGGATGACATTTCTTTGCTACATGAATCCCAGTCGGACCGGGCCAGCTACGGAGATGGTGCTGACCCCGATCAGGAGCCGCCGCCCCCCTATCAGGTAACTTTCACCAACCGCTTCACACAAAATCATCTTTCAGGTAATGTTTTGACGAAAATTCATGAAACACCTGAAGCTTGGTTAATGTCGTGGGATGTGTGGCAGGTCTGGCCCAATCTTGTCTGCCTTTAGACAGCTAATGAGACACCAAGACGAATAATATGTGAGGCAAGATCCAGCCAGATGACCCTTCATGGCATTGACACTAATCCGCTTTGTTATATCCGATGTCCTATCTGTCCATTATTTCCCTGAAGTCATATCTTAATTCATCCATCGCTGATACTGTAACGTCACGGCTTGCTCATTCAGACACACTGAATCATATACAGTACTGTGTAAAAGTACTGCTTTATATTTTGCAAAAAAAAAAAACAAAACGACAAATAGGTTCAATGATTTATTGAAACATGCATAAACATAAATGGAAATACAGCACATAAGGCAAAGCTGGAGTTTGTGCAGTTCTAATTCTCGTTAGTCAACATTTGGTATGACCTCTTTTAGAAAAGCTTTCTTGAATTTTTTTTAAGTACAGTTCTGCAGGATTCCTGAAGGAGATACCAAAGTTCTTCTTTGACTGTAGATAGTTTTTAGGCCTACCACTTATTCTTTTGTCCTCCACTTATACTGTTTCACTGAAAATGGGTGAAAAAGCAGCCAATGTTTAAAGAAAAACTTTGAAAGACCTTCAGAAAGTCTGGAGAATTACTGTTCACTGATCACTTTAAAAAATTAGAAGAAAGTCTGACTTCTTGGACACAATATATAAATAAATGAGGGGTGGCTTGAGACTTTTGCACAGTGCTGTAATTTTGGCTTATACAAGTCATAAATCAGTTATCGCCGCTGGTTCCCTTTAAGTGTAAGCCACTGCAATTTCATTTAACACCAAGCAGACCCCGGTTCTCTATGTGTGAAAAGGAGTTGTGACTGGGTGACTTTCATAACTTCACTGCTTTTTTGACTAATACCCTTAAGGGGAATAACTTTGTCTGCTGTCCTTATTTCCTGAATTAGATCATCTACAAACAGAGAGGGTCATGCTGTAACTGTAAACATGATGCTTAGTGTTACTCATCTTTTTTGTATTTTCTAAAACGCATACCAGTCAGTTCAGTGTTGAGAAGTGTCTGGTTTGTGTTATGTAAGGCCTTGGCAGAGAGTTTGCTGTTACTAGGTTAATCCAAGCCTTATCTGTAGATTTAAGATAAGGGTTTTTAAAGAATGGGAAACTGAAGGCGATCTCAGGTCAGTACAGCAGGAGAGCTCTTTCCTGTAGCCTTAACATTTGAATTTTAATCTAATATTAAGACTGTATTTAAAATGCAAAATTTATCAAATTAATATAAATGTTAAAATCACAGACTTTTCAAATGATCAAGACACAGTTTTTGTGGTTTATTTGAAGATTTAATTTACTTTTATCAGCAAATCTACAAGTGATAGTTTTGGTTGTTTTATAGATCTTTATAGTAGCTATAGAAAGTCTACACACATCAGACAAAATAACAGATTTTTCTGATGTAAAAGATGGGACTATGATGAAATAATTTCAAAACTTTTTTCCACATTTAATATGACCTTCAACCTGTACAATTCAATTGAAATAGAAACACTAACTAATACTTTGTTGAAACAACTTTTTCTTTAATTACAGCATTCATTCTTTTTGTGTAAGAGTCTGTCAGCATGGCACATCTTGACTTGACAGTATTTGCCCAATCTTCCTTGGAAAAAGCGCTCCAAATCTGTCATATTTCAAGAGCATCTCCTCTTCAGGTCACCCCTTAGATTTTCAATTCAGTTTAGGTCTGGGCTCTAGCTCAGCCATTTCAAAACTTTAATTTTGTTTTGGTGAAGCCATTCTTTTGTTGCTTTGGATGCATGCTTGGGGTCATGTGAGGGTGTACAAAGGTGTATTCACTTTCTGTATCCACTGTATATGGGTTATCCTCGTTCTTGGTAGCTAATAATGAATACTATGATAAATGTATATTCACTGGCATATTCCTTCACAACAACTGGGTGTACATGCTAATAATGTTGAAGGAAATTTTGGTCTTTGATAGTACGACAGTTATAAGTTTGGTCAACATCATTGCAGGTATTTCTTAATAAGTCTGAGTCACTTCCATCTGAAGTGGAAACTACGGGGAAAGTAAATGGGATAATTCACTGCAGTTGCCAGAAACATTTCTTCCTTTTCTAACACAGTTTGAGTTTACTTTTCAAATTAGGGTTTTGTACACTATTGGTTATTAGACTTCAATCCAATTTATTAATTAAACTTTTCATGTTACACATTTTTGAAGACAAACTTGATAGCTTCAGCATTCCAGTGCGAATACGAGCATGGAAACTTTACATTTTACAGCAACATAGCTCCCTCACATTCATTTTTTCATTACTATATGAGCTATGTTGCCATTTTATAATATTTGTCATTTCTTATCAGTGAAACGTCCCTCACTAAGGAACTACATCCGAGTCAGTCAATATTGTATTTGGATAGGGTGAGTATTTTTTCCCTGTTCATGTCCTTGTGTGTGCCTTGTCTGGCATACATCAGTGTATAATTAGGTCAGTGCTGTCAGCTGTGGTATCATAGTCGATGAATGGTGTAATAAATGGCACAATCTTTGCTGGGAGTCTGTGGAAGAACTCTCACCAAGCTTTCAGTTGTGTGTAGCAAGTCTGTGTGCATTGTGATTATACTGACTGAGTTTCACAAGAGGGTTAACTAACTGGTTAAAATCTTCTTATAAAGGAGTCTTTCAGACCTGCCAGCTTCTCCCTGGTGATCACAGTAATCAGCACCTTAACCATCCGAACTTGGACAAACGCATTTTTGTGCACTTAAAGTTTGGCAATAACACGCTTTGGTATTGTGTGATAAAATTGCTAAAATATTCTCCAAATGCACTATTTGAAATGGAATTTTGTGCGTTCATAAAAGCTGTCGAGTGCTGGGTGTAAATGCCTGTACTGCTAGGAGGTCTGTCTCCATACAGAGGGTGAGATTTGCAAGTCATGGTGCAAACTTGATGCTGGCAATCCCAACAGTGAAATCCAAAACAAGGACAACATGAGCTCTAGCTGTACTTACGTTATGAAAGGATTCAGAAAGGGAAGCTTTTGTTTAGCTGTCAAAAAAACCTTTGAGAAGGATTTATTTAATAAATGAAAAGCAATCCATCACATTGGAAATATAATAAAGTCATAGATTAGTGTTGATAACATTCATCTATTTAAATGCTTAAATGTGATCCCCGTTTTGATTTATATATGGGCCATAATTTAGATCTATACACATAACACCAAATTTGGTTGGGAACAAGTAATGAATAAATTCTCTCAAGTGTGCCTGGAACTGACAAACGTAGTCATTTAAGCTGGAAATTATCTGTGCAAACGGGGAAGTTGCCATGGTGACCATGACCAAGATGTCAGCTTAGTGTGGGAGCTCTGTACGACCATGCACAGTTTAATTAAAACTCCCGAACAACTGGCACTAACTTTGTTAAACCCCCCATGCTGGTATGCCAAAACCCCCTGCAACCAAACAAAGTGGCATGGCTACTTGGAAACTCGGAGGTGCCAGTGAAATAACTCCGACTGGTATAACAGCTAACGTTAGCGGAGAAGCTAGCGCCAACAGCAAGGCTGGTGAAGCGGATGCTCTGAACGTGGTGAAGTCACTTCTGACAAAATTTGGAGCAGGGTTGGAGGCACTCCGAGTAGACTCTGGAACAGTCTGGGAGGAGATGAAGTCACTCCGGGCAGAATTTGGAGAAAAACTGGACAGCATGAATGCTCGTCTAACTGATCTAGAGAAGCGGACGTCTACACTGGAAAACAAGGTAACGGAAATAAAATGAGATGCTGCATCTAGTGCAGCACGTATGGATGAAGCTGAGCGCCGTATAAGTGACACAGAAGATGCACTTAATGCACTTAACCCGGCTACCAAACGAATTGCCTATCTGGAATCCAAGCTCAATGAAGTTGAAAATAGGAGCAGAAGAAATAACCTCCGCTTGTTTGGCATTCGTGAAGGAGCCGAGGGCCAACAGTCACTCTTTGATTTTATTAACGGCAAGCTGCCACAATGGCTGGGATTAAACCCTGAGAAAGCGCCCACCCTGGAGCTGGTGCACCGTGTACCGGCATCTGCCAAGCCCGGCCAGAGCAGAGCGATTCTCATCCGCTTCGTGAAAGCTCATGAGAAGAAGTTTGTTTACCGGGAATCAAGGCGTCGAGACATCCCCCACGACGGGGCTAAGCTCGCTTTCGTACA
>VUQH01058873.1:0-12845 GCA_015106775.1 Etroplus canarensis
AAGGGGGGGATTGGGGGGGGGGGGGGGGGTTCTTAACCAAGGAAAAAAAAAATCTAATCTATGATCATCTATTTGTGTTATCTGCCATTAGATTCCAAGCCTTTTGGTGTTGCTGATGTGGCTAGTTCATTCTTTCTTATTAAGAATGTACTGGATGGTTGTTTTGACAATGTCTGAAGTTTTTGCTATCTCTCTGATAGGGTTTTTCAACCTAATAATGGCCTCTTTCACTTGCATCAACATCTCTTTGGACGTCATATTAAGAGTTCTGGTGAACAGCTACCAAAATGCAAGTTCAACACTTGGAATCAACCCAGATCTTTTTTCTTCTTAGTTTGTCATTAAATAATGAGGGAACTGGCCTTACCAGGCCATGACCATTACTTTTGCGCATCTTAAAGTGGGGGACTTTAGATGAAAATGGCTGTAATTCCTGGCTTTATGATGAAGTTTATTGATCTCACAAATGAATATTTCAAGCAGACTGTGGAAGAAGAGGCAGGATATACATTAGTTATTGATACAGCAGTTCATATTATTGCCAGTAGTGTACTTACTGTAAGAAGTCATTAGTATTAAAACTTTATTTCTGTGAAATACATTTTTTAAACCAGAGAACCTGAAATTGGGTTGTAAATATCATAAAACAAAAGTAGCTCCAAAGTATTTTATGAGAAAACACAACTTGTGAATGTGTGAAGTCCCTTTTTATAAGAATGAACCCAGAATGGTTGCTCGTGTATCAGCAACAAAAGCAATCTATTCCCGACTGTGTAGAGATGCACTGTCCTTTTTGGTTCATAATATGAATGCCACTACACATAAAAGACAGCATGGTGTTCCTTTACTGGTTTCCCTCCTCTGCACCACCTTTCAGCTGCCCGATTCCCTGGAGGCCACTGTGGCATTATGAGGTATGAGAACAGCTCTTCTAGAGCCATTTGGCCTCCTGCAGAAAGGTTGCCACAAATCCGCCATGCACAGGCTGGAGGAGCTGTGAAGCAAGCCAGGATTTTACAAGAGATTTGTTGATGTCATTGTTGTTTTTTTTCCAAATAAATCCTCAGGCTATGAGCTGTTGTCTCATGCATCTTTTCTCTGATGAATATTTCATGAACTCTAACTTCACTGGCCAGCTAGCACCAGCCCTTAATAAAATAAATGTGAAATGGTGAGGTAAATTACATCCTAAGCGCAGTGGCACCAATTAATTATTTATTAGGAGTTTTTCAGACTGTCCAGCTTCATACCTTTACTGACAAAGCTTGTGACGGCAAGGCAGAATTAGCATCCAGAGGAAGTTCTCTAAGGCAAAAATAAAGGATTGTATGTACCTGTCATGGAAACAGATGTATGAAATGCAAATAGAATTGCATTACAGGGTTCTTCAGTTCCTCAGAACTTTGTTTATTCTGTGTTTGGCTCCAAATTAACATTTTTATTCTCTAAAAAATGTGAAATTATTATGATAGATGTGGCTGTGTTGCACACTACCACTCTTTATCTGAAAAGGACAAGAACATAAACATTCCACACAAAAACTGGTGCATATTTATGTGTGTTGATACATTCAGGATTTTATCCAATAACTACACTGACACTGGAGTGAAGAGTAGTGTGGTCAAATAAAAGGCCATGTAGGATTCTGTTTATAAATCTGGATCAAATTTTAATCATCTACAACAACATGTATAAGAGAAGTTTACAGAGGATACCATAGTAGCACTTCATCTACATAATCCATTATTTTTACTCAGGCATATACAGCTATTTTTTTTTTTACCTTCTAAGCTGCATTCTACTTTTCTCTACAGTCTTCAGAATATTAATGAGAGCATGAGTGCCAATGTTATTTTTATTTTCAGCATGGATGCTTGGGGTCCATTGTTGGAAACCATGCATACCTATGCCACACTCTAATGCCCTGTGTCTAACCATGTGAGAGGAAAGTGCAACTACTTTGCATGGAGCAATTCTAAGTCAATTTTCCCAACTTCCCCAAGCGGAAAATGAGCAGAGAACAGATAAGATGCAAAAATGCATTGCCAACTGTGTAGCATATCTTCTTTATGATGGCATACAGTGAAAATCCTGTAGACTGTCAGCAGGGGACTGACTGTAGCTTTGTCACATTGCATAAATATTCTCCCATGATCTCCATGGCAATGTACCTGGCTCATCTGACCATTTCTGGGTTTGATTCTGTTTCATCCTTTCAGTGGTTATTAGCCCACGTTGTATAGACCTGACAAAGCGATATTGTTGCAAATTCGTGAACAAATTGATTAAGTAAAGCCAGGATAAATTCTTGTGATCCAGCCATGGTACTGAAAAGAGATTTGTGGATGCAGTGAACACCAACACTGGAATGAATAAATCTTTGACTCAAGTAGTCAGACAGTGAGGACATTGGAATTACAATAATATAAGAATTTTTTAAACTGTATGTCATTTGTATTGCTGTAAAACACAATCATATACATTATCTAACCTTAACACTTGAGCCACCAGGGGTCACTGTATACCTAAAACCACCAAAACGTAAAATTTCACCAGTATTAGAATGCTTTGATTTTTGAAGGTACAAGGCTCATTTGCCATTTTGTCAAGGTGGTTACAAAGTGTGTGTGTGGTGTTTAGTTTGTACTTTTCTCTTTCTCTCTCTGCCTGTATGTTTGAGTGTGTCTGCATAAATGCAAGTTTGTTCATGGTATTGTGTTTGAATTACAAATAGGAGCACAGAGGTGAACAAAGAAAGAAAAAAGCTATATTTTATATCTATTTCAATAACTGCAAGCCATAATATAAGGTCACAGGCAGTTAGAAAAATATAAACCGGACAGATTATATCCTGTAAGAGCTGTAAGCTATTGGGTCCGCCTTCAAGCTGAATGGGGGTCTGCCTCAATTTTCTCAGGCTTTGGCTCCTAGGAAACATTTCCAAAACCAGGATCTTTGTCTATGGTTAAAGCAAGTCCAAAGCCTGATTTTCCTAACTCTCATCTTTGTATCCATATTGAAGGTTAGACTGCAACTTATGAGGCAGCTTTATTACACATTATTGTAGCAGAGCAAGGCTGTTCTAGTTAACTAAAACTAAACAAAAAAACTGGCACTTTCAACTTCTCTCTTTTTTCCCCCAATGGGTCACCTCAGCAGATGAAAAAGCATGTGATTTGACAATCAATATCCAAACCAAGAGTACATGAGGCATTTGTGCTGTTGCACTTGATGCATGTGCAGGGTGGAGCCACAGCTGTGTGGTGGCAGACATATCTGGCTACTCATTATTATAATTATCTAGTAAGTAAGCATAATTTTTTCATGTTTTTTTTTTTTTTTTTGTATATATAACATCATATGCCATTTTGTCCTCATGGACTGAGCAGAGATGGTGAATTCACAGGAAATCCGTTAAGCCATTAATGAAGCCACATTGTTGTGCAACCTTGCACATGTGTATTAGAAGTGTGATGTAGGTAAGCATTTTAAACCTTTGTTTGGGAAAAGTCACACACTTTTTATAGTGATATTGTATACCTTGGCATGGAGGTATATAGCAAGAAGGTCCTGGATTTTAATCCACTGGTCAACTGGGGCCTTTTTGTGTAGAGTTTGCATCATCTTCCTGTGTCTGCACAGGTCTCTTCAGGTACTCCGATTTCCTCCTACAGGCCAAAGAAATGCAAAGGTTGGGTTAACTGGCAATTCTAAATTGGCTATAAGTGTGAGTGGCTCTCTGTTTGTCTGTCTTAGACTGGTGGCCTGTTCACAGTGTACCCTAACTTTTGCCCCATGCTGGGGCAGACTTCAGCCCCACTACAAATGAAATTACAAGTCACCAATAACAAGAAATCAGACCCCAAGTACCACCATAAATTACAAGTAAACAAAAAACCTGACTTCTTTTCCAAGCCTTGGCCTAACTTATAAACAACAATATGATTCTCTCATCACTGTTGGTCGAGAATATTCCTGAATGTTAAACAGACATCTCATTAAATATAGATATTCTTATCACAATGAGGATGATACAGAAGAAAGTTTAATTCTTTCTCAACTTCTCCCAATTCACATATTTCAAGTTGTCCTTGAGAATGTTTTTAAATCTCCTAACTTCAAGGGCGAGAGGAGGGATTTCTTTCAACTGTGCAATTAAAGACCTTTGACTTCTTGTAACAGAGTTTCTTAATGTAGTTTTGATTAATTTGAATATATTTGTAAATTTGGCTGTAATAAAATACCGTTCAGCCATTTTTCACATTCTGGCAAGTAACTTTCTTTTGATTGTATTCCTATGGCATAAATATTAAATTATTAATATACATATATTGCAGTAAAATTCCTTTAAAAACAATATGACTCTCTAGAGCACACAGGGAATTGTGTGATTCATGCCATTTCTATACCATGCAACCTCAGTTATGTGTTGTTTAGGCTTAAATCCTGAATTGTGAACATATTTACCATTATATCTACCAGACATCCTCCGGTAAGTGTTGTCGTTGTGAGCATTTTGGAATTCATTTAAACACTTTGCTGTGCCTAAGCATAGAATCAGATTGTTATTGATGTAGGTGGGATGTCTTTTCTTTTGTCCTACCACTAAGTAGTTCAGAGGCACCTCCTGTTTGCATGCTCCAATACAGAGTACACCAAACATTACTCCTAATGCATAATGTCCATTCCAGTGTTCACATTGTTGCATAAACGTGATAAAACAGATCTGAATTGAAAGTAAAAATAAAAATAAAAACAAAGAACAGAAGTTAATGATTTAAAACAAGTATCTTTAAAGCTGGGGTTGGCAGTACGTTTTCCGATGAGAGACTTTAAGTAATCACAGATCTTTTCGGACTAGCTCAGGTAAGAAATTTGTGTCCCTGTAGAATATAAGATAGTGTAATGCATTAAGCAGTGTAGCTGCCCCTGTGATCGCATTGTTTGGATCCAATTTGAAGCCAAATGTTAACACAGACTTATTTTTAGCCTGTATAAGGCATGTGCATATGAACGTGCTCACCCAATAGGTTCAAGGTAAAAGATGCCTCTCTTAAAATAGAAAGGGGAGAGCTGCAGGAAGACGGCTGTTTATTCCTGACATATTAAACTATTGTCATCCAAGAGCATCACATATTGCCATTCTGTCAGGTCACATCACAGAAATTACAGAAATACACTTGAGGTGTGCTTTGGTGTTGGTGTTTTTAAACAGTGGTTGCAGCAATATTTGTTCCTGACAGATCTTATTTCTAAGAGCTATAAATGTATCATTTGAAAGTTTTAGGGGTGCCATTGGACCCAGGCGATTGCAGATTCTATTTTCAGTCATTCCAGAAACTGTTTGGTTTGGTTAAGGTATAGATGTGTATAGGCATTAAAATGGCATTGGTCATCCTTTTGTAGTTATAACAGCTTCTACTCTTCTGGGAAGGCTTACTACAAGATTTTGGTGTGTGCCTGTGGAAAATTTTGCATTTGATGGGAGGTCTGGCTGGTAATCTCTGTCCAAGTTCATCCCAAAGGTGTTCCTTGGGGTCAAGGTCAGGGCTCTGTGCAGGCCAATAAAGTTCTTCCTCACCAAACTCACCCAAACATCCTTTAATGGAACTTATTTGTGCACTGGGACACAGTCATGCTGTAACAGAAAAGGGCCTTCCCCAAACTGTTCCCACAAAGTTGGAAGCATAAAATTGACCAAAATGTCCTAGTAAGCTGGAGCATTAAGATTTCACTTCACTGGGACTAATGGGCCCAGCAAGCCACATAAAAGAGACCCATAGCATTATTCCACCTCCACCAAAAAACTGGTAGGTAATGTTCTCCTGACATTCACCAAATCCAGTCTCATCCATCAGCTGGCCAGTTAGAGAATCGTAATTTGTCATGCCACAGAATTTGTTTCCACTATTCCAGAGTCCAGTGGCAGCTTGCTTTGCACCACTTCTTTTAAATCGACCCATTCTTTCAAACATATTTGTACTGGTAGGCTGCATGTTTAGGTTCTTGATTTAAACACCTATGGCAATGGGACTAAATGAAACAATTTCATAAAATGAGTAAGAGGTGTGGTCCAATACTTTTGTCCATATCTTATGTCCTTTCACAAAATGAACTCTGCACATTGAAAAATATTGCTTATCCCATGTGTTTATGTGCAATGTCAGGGATGGCTTATAAACCTCCATAGTTGTGGTTCATGAAAGAGCCCTTTATTGTCATAAACTCATTGTGTTAAAAGAACTGACACCAAAGGATAACCTACAGTGTGCGTGTCTGTGAGACACCTACGGCTTTGACAAAACAGCTGTATTTGATGCTCTGGCTCCCCGCTTATAATAACACTTCATTATCAGTTTTAAGAGAGAATTTAATCATTAGGAATATAGCTCCTACAAAATAATCCATTAAGTTTGAAACAATTTGGGGGTGGACATCCCATATAACTCTCAATCTCCCTTGTATTGACTCACCATTCTGTGTAAACTGCATAACATCTGAGCTAGACTCAGTCTAGTAACCACGCAGGAGGGGGAAATAATGAAAGGAATTCGAATGTTGTGTTGGAGTTATGTGCTTTTTCCAGCCTCCGTTGAAGCTGGGGCCTGAGCCAAAGTGTCTCATGCTGTAACAGTGCTCTTGTCTCTCAAATTTTAGCACTCAATAGACCTGCCATCTGGCCAGTCTCCGGCGTGCAGAGAGACAGTGATCCAAAATAGAAGCAGTATTAGAAAAGGTCAGATGCTGAATAAAGGCATCTGTAAAATTACTCTTGGCATTGTACCATGGCACTGTGACAGATTTAGTACTGGTCTTTAATGTCTTTTCTATATAGAGGAGGAATATGCTTTGGTCACAAATGAGGGTATTTTATTTTTACTGCTAGTAATAATAATAACATTAATGCTTGTATGCCCTTGATAATGTCCATGATATGTGGAATAATTGAAGGGAGCATTGAAAAACTGCCTCCTAAAAAAGATTTGATTTGGACCAGAGCCAGAGCAGCAAGGCCACAAATAGCGGAAGTTAAATCTGCTGATACACATTTTTTCCTGCATCTCTTGTATGTTTTGTGTGAAAGATTTGCAGCTTGCAGCTCAGTCATTCAAAAATGAATCTATCCTAACCTCTCCACATGAAGGTATGCTCAGGCCTGGAAACGCTGATCTATGGTACTGCAGCAGGAATTGACCCTCATCGGATAAACTGCTCCAAATTGCCTCCCTGATATATTGCTAGCCCTTGTTACCACTCCCCCCCCTCCTCACCGTCAATTTTCCCCATTCCCCTCAAGGTCAGCTCTCTGTGATGTTGGACAAAGTAACAGAACAGCTCTCCTGTTACTGCCCGTTGCCTCACATTCAACTACAGCTCTCTAACCTCCACCCCTCTGCCCTTGTGCTCCAATCACATTTCAGATACATTAATGACTACAACCACCTTCCGGCAGCACCACAGGGGTTAGAGGGAAAAGAACATGTTGACAACATAAAATGGCACCAAATCAAGGAGACACAAGGTTCAGAAATACTATTAAACCCTAAAGACATTCAAGTAAAATGCATTTGATGCCTTAGAAGATAAGATATTAGGTACTAAAAAAGCTGCTGACTGACACTTTGTCCTCTCATTCATCCACAATGATGTACATTTTTATGACTGTAAGCTACGGGGCTGCTTCCTTTACTAAGAGAAAACGGTTATCTTCACTCAGCCACAAGAAATCCTCATAGCACGTAAAAAGGTGGGTATGCAAATGGTGGGCATAAGACTTACATGACACTATCCTGAACATAAGAAATCCTTTATGAATGTTTATCACTCCTGTCATAACGTGTCATTCCTTTAGTTATGTCTTTTTTAGTGCAAAGTTGACATTGAGATGCTTTTGTTATAACAATTAGAGGTTTTTCTGTCATTTTCTTCCTTTGAACTATTCTCCTACAAACCTTGAAAACCATCAAAGAAAACATATCTGTAAATTTATACCAAACTTAGCCTTATAGATACCTCTGTCCTGATCTAAAGATCAAAGAGTCAGTGATGATGAAACAAACATGAAAAAGAAAAAGTGACAAGACTACAAAAAAGAAGTAAATATTAACAACACGGGTGACATCTCAGTGGTTATGTAACCAAGTATTATGCCCTGCTTTAGGGTAATTGACAGAAAAACACTGAATATAACAACAAAATAAAAGAGAATTCCTATCTGTGGCCATCAAACTCTACAGCTCCTCCCCTTGATACTAGGACTATTTCCTATTGCAAATAGTCAGTCAGTCTAGTATCTAGTAAACAAGAAGATGTGACAGAAGATAATGAAATTGAAGAGAAGCAGGAAAATGAAGGTTATCCCAAGGATGACAGGAAGGATGAGGGGAGGACATTTTAATTTTACATTTTACATTGTGCACTTTTCGGCCTTTGTTAAACCATCATGCTTTGAAAAGCCAAAACTTTGTGTTTCTTTTGTTCTCTTTGCAAAAAAAAAAACAGCTGTCTTTATTATACAGCATTATCTAAGTTGAAGTGTTAGACAACTAAGAAAATGATGCATACTTAAGCTTGATATTCCAAACAAAACTGGGTTTACCTGATCCCCCTTTATGTGGGACTGCACAGTGTTTTTACCCTTGTCCCTTTGTCCCACATCTTGAAACAATGCCCCAAATTTTGACTGACATATTTTTACTTTGCTGAAGTCTGGCTTTAACCTGATGTGCTTGAAGAAAACAGGAAGACTTTTTTCTAGTTAAGGAAAGGTTAACATATCTAATTCTCTGCCAGTCAGGAAAAATTACAAATTACCATAAATTCTCTGATGGCTTTTGTTGTGTTTTTGGTCAGTTGTGAGTCTCACATGAAACCTGTAGCTCCAAAAGATGTTCATGGACGCTTCCCTACTGAAACCCAAATGAGAGCTAGACAAAACAACTTCTGAAATAACAATAGTTCTAATGGTTGGTAGGATAAAAAGGAGGTACACGAGAGAAACAATAAACTTAGGCTTTCATGTACATTTGTTACATTTATTTAGTGAGGGAATGGGAAAGTTTGCATTCAGATAAAAAGTCCTTAGCATGCTAAATGCTGCTCAGGATTAGCAACATGAGAGTAAGATGAGAGCCACCAAGAGAAATTTTGTTATGTGAATGAGTAATGATAATACAGAATTCTTGATTCTTGATTTCCCACATTCTCCCACACAAACACACCTGTTGAGAAATGAGGGTTAAATATGGGGAGATTTCAAACTGTGCAGGGTTATGGGTCATACATTTTTATTAAGTGGGGTATATGAACAGTTTATTACTATCACTATTCTATATTTTATTATTATTATAAAATTTTTTTTTTTTAAAAAGCACGAGAAATAGATCAAAAACGGAAGGGGGCCCACAGACAGCGTTTACGCATAGGGCCCAGAGTTCTGTGCTACACCCCGGACCACTACTGAAAAAAGTTTGTTGGAAATATTAAATGTCATGTGTTAAGGATACTTTTCCATATTCTTTTCACTGGAAATTGCTCAAACCCAGGAAGAGTTTAACAAATTGTGAAACAGCAATGTGTGGTTTATAATTCGCTTTGGATAATTCAAGTATTATAATTAGTGAGTTAATTAGTGAGTTTTGGGGGTGCAGAATCACTGACTGTAAGATCAAGCTTGACTGTTTCTTTTTTTTCTTAAATCATATTTCATATAGACTATATGGGCAGAAGTATTGGGCCTCCTACACATCGCATCTACAGAAGCTTTCATGGCATCCCTTTCTAAATCTACAGTATAGTATAGTATAGTATAGTATAGTATAGTATATTAATCTATAACATAGAGAGGTTCCCCTTTAGCAGCAACAGTAACTTCAACTCTTCTAGGAAGGCTGTCGACAAGATTTTATGTCTGTGGGACATTTTGCCCATTCATCCAGAAGAGTATTTATGAAGTCAGACACTGATGTTGGATAAGAGGGCCTGGCTCACAATTTCCATTCTAGTTCACCCCAAAGGTGTTCTATAGGGTCATATTTTCTGACACCAAACTCATCCAACCATGCCTTTGTGAACCTTGTTTTGTGCACTGTGGTAAAGTCATGAAGGAACAGAAAAGGGCCTTCCCCAAGCAAACCCCCAAATCTGAAAGCATAGAATTATCCAAAATAGCTTGGTAAGCTGGAGCATTAAGATTTCTCTTCAGTTGTACTAAAAGGCCTGGACCACCACCACCCACAATGCACCCAGCAGGTGATGTTCACCTGGCTTTCATCAAACCCAAACTCGTCCAGCAGAGTGCCAGATAGAGAAACATGATTCATCACTCTACAGAACTCATATCCACTGCTTCAGAGTCCAGGGGTAGTGTGCTTTACACCACTCCATCTGAAACTTGGCATTGTGCTTGGTGATGCAATGCCAGAGGAAGTTTGGAACTGAGTTGCTGTAGTTCCAAAATGCATTTACTTTGCTATAATACTACGTACAGTATCTAGGAGCAAAAAATGTCATGAACTATTTAGCAACTGTGTACAAGATCTTATTACAGTACTGTGCTCTTTTAGTGTTTTATTCAGTGTGCTCTTTTCACTGACCCTTTCTTTTACAAATGTTTGTAAAGGAAAACTGCATGGCTAGGTGTTTGATTTTATACACTTGTGACAACGGGATTGAATGAACACTTGAATTCAATGATTAAGAGGTGTGGTCCAACACATTTGTCCTTATAGTGTATGTTGTACGGATATCCAAGAAAGAAAATAATTATATTTCTCAAAATCTCAAATTATTCTTTCTGTTGTACAACACAGCTCATTTTGGCCAAAGGGGCATTGTTTGTTTGTTTGTTTTTATGTGAAAATAGTCTCTAATGTTGCATTTGTTTGTACTTTAAAGCAAGATGATATATAATATTATTCTGTGGCCAAAAGTGACAGTTAGAACATAATGATAAACGTGCCAATTCATATTTAACAAAGGTGCATTTTGTTGCTTCTGAGATCACCTCTTTGTTTGTAAAAGTGAAATGTGTTTTTTCTGAAGTTACATACTTTAAAATGATGTACGACAGTCCTTGAACTTGTTGTTATTGTTCAATGACAAATCCCAATAATTTAACTGTAAGCAAAACAAGGAACAGGAAACAACAATCAAAAGGGACTTTGTTGCCCTGTCCCCTTGTCTATCGCAGGGGTCCTCACATCACTTCCTAAAGTGCTGCTTCACCAGACAATGGGACCCCTGCAAAGACGGAACATGCCCCACCGTAGGTACTTTTCTATTTACACAGAAGCCTACTGGGCTGAATGTTTGATGTATGAGAAATCACTGGGCAGAAAAAGAAAGCCAGATCAGAAAAAGTTATTTTGATTAATATTAACTCTGATTTCTTTTTTCTCTGAACTAATCTATGTGTGTGGGATATGTGTTTAGATTAGATTATTGAGTCTGTTATTATCCCCATAGGAAAACTGGTTTGTGGGGGATGCAGGGAATCAGTTATGGATTAGACTGGAGCCAGAACAGAAAATATTAAAGCTAGTACAACAAAATAACACATTAAAATTAAACAGTGAATAAATAAACAATGGTTTCTAATTTTTTTTTTTTTGTTTGTTTTTTTTGCTGGTTGGATATAATTTTATTCTTTCAAAAATGCCTTTTATATGTTTTAATTTGTGTAATTATTTGTATGTGTGTACTCTGTCAAGCCAAGAAGACACTCATCCACATGTCTAAATAACTGTATTTCCTTCAGGAATAATTTATCTCTGTTAAAGTAAATTCATAAACACCATATACACATAAATCCATAGATATATTCCACATTGTACTAAATACTGTTTTCATTCATAATGAATAATGTCAAAGCTAGCAATACCTTCATGGACTTTTGCATATAGTCATAACATTTGCTGCCAGTTAAAAAAAAATGCTGTTAAAAAGTCAATACATTTTGACTGTCCTGAGTTTCAAAGTATATTCTTAGTTCACAAAAATCATGTAGTGACTGTATGTGTATCATGCAGCCTTGCTCAGCAGCTAGATCTGTTTACATTTCTTTTTTTAGTAAATTTTAAAGGCTGATAATGACTGAAGCTATATAAAAACAATTAGCCTATAACTTCTAGTAGAACAATGAAGAAATGTTTGTATGAGTCGGGTTTTCTTCAAATCATGTACCACTGCACATTCTTGTACATGGTTTCACATTATTCCCCTGACTGACAGATGATGTCTGGGATAATTTAAAAAATCATGTGAAAAAAATGATAGAGAACCTAGAAGCGCTAATCTGAACACTGGGCTCTTTTTGGATTATTGCATGTTTTAGTGTAATAAAATGGAATTGTTTGACTTCAGCTTATTTTTCCAAAAGAATCCTAAACCCCATTTCCAAAAATAATGGGACATCGTCCAAAATGCAGGAAAAACAAAAACCTATGACATAGCAATTTAAACCTTAACTGAAAAATGCAAAAAAAAAAAAAAAAAAAGATTTTAAATAGTCTTACTTGCTGACTTAATTGTGCTTCATCAATACGTACAAATGCAGAATTTCATGGCTGCAGCACACTCAGCAAAATTCAGGACAGAGTAAAAATAAGATTAAAAATTGCACAGAATACTCAAGTAACGCTGGTTTGGAAGAGTCCACATTAAGGATTCAAGGGATTCAAGGGATTCAAGGGAGCTTTATTGTCATTTTGACCACATATAGCTGACGCAGAACATAGTGAAATGAAATAGCGTTTCTCCAGGACCTGGTGCAACATATAAACATGTAAACATATGACATGTGACAGAGACAGGACTAGTTTTTTTTTGTTGTTTTTTTTTTTTCA